>CAMRHE010000223.1:1110000-1257500 GCA_947044405.1 Leptodactylus fallax
TAGGTTATTCTGTACATTCATTATTTTATTCTGTAATCCACTAAATGGGTTGTAGACCGCTACATGGAGGCTTATTGTCTTCTCATTTCCACAATTTCTCTATATTATGGCTACAATGTAATTGGTAATTGCTATGGATTACAGTTATGTTTATATACATATTTAATATCTAGTTTGGATAGCCATACTTATAAACACATGGCACAAAATCTTACATGTATTTGATGACTATTTTGTATTTTGTGCCCTGTGTATTGGATCAGAATATAGGAGCTGTACCAGTTTACAAGGGCAGATTATGTGTCTGTGATAAGGTGCTGGAGTTTGGTTTTTCCCAGTGGACCACATGGCATAGGATGTCTCATAAGCAGATAATTGTATTTTCAGATTCACAGGTGTTGAAATGTAGAAGTTATACAGAAGAGAGGTATAGGTGACTGCAGCCATACAGAAAGGCTGTGGGCACTGGGAATACTCTATTTTATATAATGGAAGGTGCCAACAGTTATCAATGCTATAGGCTGAGATGAAGGTAGCACTTGTCTGGTAGATAGGCAAACAGTCTGGTATTATTATTGTCCTTTCTACTAGATATCAGTTGTAGAGGACAGGCATATACCAGGAATATACCATCACTAGAAGCCATTGTATAGGAAGCAAGCCACTTAATGTAAAGCTGGACGGAGACATGAGATATTTGTAGTTTTATTTCTTTATTTCCTGTTTTTTTTTTTACATAGCACCAATATATTCTGCACTGCTGTATAGATATATTCCCTAACACACACACACACACACACACAATATATATATATATACAGTGCTGGCCAAAAGTATTGGCACCCCTGCAATTCTGTCAGATAATACTCAATTTCTTCAATGAAAAAACACAAAAGAGAATGAAAAAAAAGTCAAATCATTGATCATTTTACACAAAACTCCAAAAATGGGCCGGACAAAAGTATTGGCACCCTCAGCCTAATACTTGGTAGCACAACCTTTAGACAAAATAACTGCGAACAACTGCTTCCGGTAACCATCAATGAGTTTCTTACAATGCTCTGCTGGAATTTTAGACCATTCTTCTTTGGCAAATTTCTCCAGGTCCCTGAGATTTGAAGGGTGCCTTCTCCAAACTGCCATTTTGAGATCTCTCCACAGGTGTTCTATGGGATTCAGGTCTGGACTCATTGCTGGCCACTTTAGAAGTCTCCAGTGCTTTCTCTCAAACCATTTTCTAGTGCTTTTTGAAGTGTGTTTTGGGTCATTGTCCTGCTGGAAGACTCATGACCTCTGAGGGAGACCCAGCTTTCTCACACTGGGCCCTACATTATGCTGCAAAATTTGTTGGTAGTCTTCAGACTTCATAATGCCATGCACACGGTCAAGCAGTCCAGTGCCAGAGGCAGCAAAGCAACTCCAAAACATCAGGGAACCTCCGCCATGTTTGACTATAGGGACCGTGTTCTTTTCTTTGAAGGCCTCTTTTTTTTTCCTGTAAACTCTATGTTGATGCCTTTTCCCAAAAAGCTCTACTTTTGTCTCATCTGACCAGAGAACATTCTTCCAAAAAGTTTTTGGCTTTCTCAGGTAAGTTTTGGCAAACTCCAGCCTGGCTTTTTTATGTCTCTGGGTCAGAAGTGGGGTCTTCCTGGGTATCCTACCATAGAGTCCCTTTTCATTCAGACGCCGACGGATAGTACGGGTTGACACTGTTGTACCCTCAGACTGCAGGGCAGCTAGAACTTGTTTGGATGTTAGTCGAGGTTCTTTAGCCACCATCCGCACAATCTTTCGTTGAACTCTCTCGTCAATTTTTATTTTCCGTCCACATCTAGGGAGGTTAGCCACAGTGCCATGGGCTTTAAACTTCTTGATGACACTGCGCACGGTAGACACAGGAACATTCAGGTCTTTGGAGATGGACTTGTAGCCTTGAGATTGCTCATGCTTCCTCACAATTTTGCTTCTCAAGTCCTCAGACAGTTCTTTGGTCTTCTTTCTTTTCTCCATGCTCAATGTGGTACACACAAGGACACAGGACAGAGGTTGAGTCAACTTTAATCCATTTCAACTGGCTGCAAGTGTGATTTAGTTATTGCCACCACCTGTTATGTGCCACAGGTAAGTAACAGGTGCTGTTAATTACACAAATTAGAGAAGCATCACATGATTTTTCAAAGGGTGCCAATACTTTTGTCCACCCCCTTTTTTATGTTTGGTGTGGAATTATATCCAATTTGGCTTTTTGACAATTCTTTTTGTGGTTTTCCATTGAAGACAAATTAAATGAAGATATTATTACCAAAACATTTGTGATTGCAATAATTTTCTGGAAGAAATTGAGTATTATCTGACAGAATTGCAGGGGTGCCAATACTTTTGGCCAGCACTGTTATATATATATATATATATATATACACACACACACACACTCTCTCTCTATATATATATATACACACACACACACATTATGTGGGAATCTAACCAGCCTATAAGTATGGCAATTGGGTAAGAAATGTCCAACTCTCACCCAGTTTTTTACCCAGTGTTCCCATTGATCCTATGATGTCCTTACAACATCAATGTGGAACCCTCTTATATTCTTCACTCCTTGGAAAAGCATGATAATAGAAGAATCAGAGAAGATGGCTGACTGATCAATGTCAGTATGGAATATTGTAAAGAATAATGTGGTTGTGACTAGTGATGCAACCTAGTTTTCCTCTTGTGTAAATTCTCCAGATAAAAGAATGCATCTGAAGCAGAGGATAGATAGAATTGCTGTTTACGATAAATGTGAAGCCATGTGTATGGACATGGTTGACTCCTACTGTATAACCTTGCAGTCTTGGCTGTCCTCCTCCCACATCATGTATTATATGGCTGTCTGAAATGGAGTGAGTTTAACCCTCTCTTGCCTGGCGGGAGGGGTATGAAACTACAATTTGAAGATCAGTGAGGGTCCCCAACATATTTCTAAGGATTACATGTGTCAAACATGTCATGGCTGTTTTACCTCTTTATGGTTGTGCAGATTTGTATATATTTCTTGTTTGTTTCCCAGGTTAAATACTTGAAAATTTTGTCACATGTATGTTGCTGCTTATCTGTATTTTTTGCCTCCTGGGTGAGGCCATGCTATGCGTAATCTTATTGTCTTTGTGTGCTTATCTATCAATAAACAGATCTTAAAAAAAAACAGCATGCAGCATTTTTTAATCCAGCTTGTTGTCAGGTCCAGCCTGGTCAGGTATTCTGCAAAAACAAGTCATAAAAATACCAATATTGCTAGCATTTTTATATAATTTCTTAAAATTCTGGCCACTATTTATTAATGGTGTCTATATGTGAAACAGCATAAACATAGACCTCACATTCACATAATGTGCAATATTCACCTCTGTGGTGGTGCACACTGTGTGATAGATTTGGAACATTTGACTAAAAGTTAAAAAGTTCTCTCTTTTCTAAGCTATTAGTTGTTTTACTTTAGAGTAATACTTTGCACCAATAAATAAATAAATCTTAAGTAATAAATCCGATGCATTTTAATACTAGACAAAACCAGGCCCTCTTGTCTAGACTCTTGAAAAGTGTCTACCAAAGCGCAAGCATCAATTCATTTTGGTGCAAATCAATGATACTAGTGCATGTCAATAAATTAGAATATCATCAGAATTACCCTCCTTGTGGATTGTGTCAATGACTGCCTTCTGGACATGTGTCAAGTCAGCAGTCTTCCCCATCATTGTGTCACCTACTGAACCAGACTAAGGGACCTTTTTAAACGCTTAGGAAGCCTTTGCAGGTGTTTTGGATTAATTCTTCTAATTTTCTGAGATAATGACTGTTGGTTTTCCTTGGCTGTAATCCATAATCATCAACATTAACATAAATAAACACTTGAAAAAGTTCACTCTGTAATGACTCATTATAATATATGTGTTTCACTTTTTCAATTGAATTACTAAAGAAAAAATAACTTTTTGATGATATTCTAATTTATTGACATGCACTAGTATATTTGTCTAAGCTGATTTGCACCTCATGAAGTTGCAACTTATGTAAGAATTCTGCTGCAAAGGTCTATGGGCTATGGGTTCAGGTTTTGTGGCGTACTCAAACCCAAGAACAGAGAGCTGAGTGACTACTGTGACTGTGACTACAGTGCAAAAATGTATTAGTCAATAATTTTGTAGTGCCCTGTAAACATATATAAATTTACTACAGGGATTGTTTAGTGGGGCTCAGAACTGGTAAAAACATAAAAAAACAATACCCACCTCACCGATCCCCAACACTCCAATTTAAATGCATAAATCATATTTTTATAGAAATATATTTTTAAAGAATTTTTAATGATGCTGTTTTTTCATTTTCCACATTATCTATATTTAAAAAAAATACTAAAGATCTTGCAATTCCAACTTGTTACTAAGGCTCGATGCACACGACCAAGATGCAAAACGTCAGTGAAAAACTTCCATTTTTCATGGCCGTCTTGCACCAGGGGGCATCCATTTTCATGGATCCCCTATATATTTCAGTGTATGGAGGGATCCGTAAAAACGGCTGAAAATAGGTCCCATTTACTGACAGTGGAATTAATGTTGCCATGTTGCGTCCATTAAAAAAAATGGATGTCATACAGCCAGTTTTACTGTCATTTGAATGTAGCCTAAGCCTAAAATAGTTTGTGACTTCCTGTGTCCTGGTCTGGAGCAGACCTTAGTGATTACTATGGGTGAGCTTTCTAGGCATGCTCTGTGACCTCTGCAGTGGCCATTGCCCAGAGGGAGGAGCATATAAGCTGTGAAATCACTTATTGTGACTGGTGGAATCCTGTGTCTTACCTACATATACATGATAGCTGTGATCATCAATGTGCTGATAAGTGAGATGGCTACTGCAAAGAATTCTACAGAAAATAAGAAGTTATAATTGCAGGATTTTTTTAAAATAATACATTATACATTTTTTTAAAACCTCACCAAAATTTTTTACAAATATGATTAACATAAAAATTGATTAAAAAAATATATGTAATTTCCTTGTGGCACATTTCCTTTAACCCCTTTCCGACCGTAATAGTACAGGAGCTTAAATATGGCGGCTGCTTGGGACCCGAGCAGCCGCCATAGCCGCTGGGTTTCTGCTGTATTATACAGTAGACATCTGGCGCTAATGCCCGCGATCAGTGCCTGCAATGATCGCAGGCATTAACCCCTCTGGTGCCTTGGTCAGCCATTTTACCAGTGGCGCTCGGGCGCCACCATTTTGCCGGGGATCGCTAGCACCTGGAGCAAGCTCTGGGGCCGGCGTCCCGTTACTATGACAGCCGGGAGCCTTGTGAAGGCTCCCAGACCTGTCTTTCATTAACTTCTATTGCAGGCTAGTCTATGTAGCCAACAACAGAAGCGCCGTTTTTTAGCAATGCATTAGCATTGTAATACATTGCATTAGTGATCAGACCCCCTGGGGTTCAAGACCCCTAGGGGGTCTAATAAATGCAAAATAAAAAAAATAAAAAAATATATATAAAAAAAAATAAAAAATATTAAAAGTTCAAATCACCCCCCTTTCTCTAGAACACATATAAAAGTACTTAAATACTGTGAAACACATACACATTAGGTATCCCTGTGTCTGAAAACGCCCGATCTACAAATCTATAAAAATATTTTTCCTGTACGGTAATCGCTGTAGCGGGAAAAAACAAAAACAAAAGTGCCAAACCGCCGTTTTTTCACTGTTTTGCCTCTGATAAAAATTTGAGTAAAAAGTGATCAAAGCAATAGACATTCCCCAAAATGGTATAACTAAAAACTACACCTGGCCCGCAAAAAAAGACGCCCTATGCATCCCTGTACACGGAATTATAAAAAAGTTACGAGTGTCAGAATATGGTGACTTTTAAAAAAAAATATTTTTGCAGTTTTGGATTTTTGTTAAGGGGTTAAAATGTAAACAAAACCATATAAATTTGGTATCCCCGGAATCGTACCGAAACATAGAATACAGATAACATGTCATTTTGTCTGTAGAGCGAACGCCGTAAAAACAAAGCCCATAAGAAAGTCACACAAATGCACTTTTTCTTCAAATCCACTCCATTCTGTTTTTTTCCAGCTTCCCAGTACATTGTGCAGAATAATAAATGGTAGCATCATGAAAAAAAAATTTGTCCTGCAAACATTAAGACCTCATATGGCTCTGAGAACGGAAAAATAAAAAAGTTATTGGGCTTGGAGGGGGGGGGGGGAGTCAAAAACGAAAATTGAAAAATGTCACTGGTGGGAAGGACTTCTCCAGGAAGAGTCCCAATAAATACTTCTTCCCGCTTCTACCACAGACTAATTACAGGTTTCCAGGATGGTTCAAGTTATCAAAACCAGCAGCTGGCTCTTACATTGTTCCTACTCTTGTCTTCTCACCGTGTTCACAGATATTTACCTGAGCTATGGGGGTTGTCTTTACTATCATAATGATATATTCAGCCGGCCCCCACAGTACAGGTAACTAGCAGTGAACATGGGAGAGGAGGGAGGGGGTGGAATGTCTTAGGGGCGGTGTGCTGGTTCCAATCATGTGAACCACGGTTGAACCAGTCCAGAAACCGTTGATCTTCAATAGAATCTGGGGGAAGTATTAGAACCCTCCCCAGGGAATCCTTTTAAGATACAGAGGAATTAATAATAAGAATATTTTAGTGTTAAAATCACTCTAAATATAGAGAAGTACATCCATACATGTACCTACTAGCGCATCACAGCCATTTTTTCATTCTTTTTCTTGGGTTGAGCTATTTGTGCGATGTGCTGATATGAACAATTTTATTACTAATCTTGGAAGTTTATTAATATAGATATTTAAAGAGAGAACCTGCGACACTGAACATGGTCTCTGATCTCCAGGCATCGTGCTATAGAGGAATGGAAACTGAGCAGCTTGATATATAGTTTTGTGAGAAAAGATTCAGTATAAGACTGGGAGCCTCTGGTGCAGACTCCATAAAAAATGGAGGATAAAATAGCATATTTGCCTCGGATACAATGCCAATCTCCTTGACTGAAAAGAGATAGACTCCATTGTACTTAATGGGTTTAGCCATGCACTGTTGTTGTCCTATAATGGAACAAAATGATGGAAATAATGGCGGTGATGAGAATATAACCTAACCTTCATTTATTTCATTATGTACATTTTCATAATCTATTTCATTTACTTAAATTTCTAGTCCGTCTATGCTTAGGTGGGCCGTCCTGCTTAGTAATTGACATCCTTCGCTGTATGACTGTACATACGGTAGCTGTCAATCCGTCAATGAGCAGGACCACCCGCTGGACTACTAAGTATAAAAAGGCAGGGAGTCAGGCTAAGGCCCCACGTAGCGAGCCGCATCAAAAAATTGCTGTGGAAAAGACGGCAGCAGAAACGCAACTTTTTTTTTGGCAGCATTTTTCACAGAAAGTCCACAGAGGAAAACCCTCTTTCTGCCCCTATTATACATACAGTCATATGAAAAAGTTTGGGCACCCCTATTAATCTTAATCATTTTTAGTTCTAAATATTTGGGTGTTTGCAACAGCCATTTCAATTTGATATATCTAATAACTGATGGACACAGTAATATTTCAGGATTGAAATGAGGTTTATTGTACTAACAGAAAATGTGCAATATGCATTAAACCAAAATTTGACCGGTGCAAAAATTTGGGTACCCTTATCATTTTATTGATTTGAATACTCCTAACTACTTTTTACTGACTTACTGAAGCACAAAATTGGTTTTGTAACCTCACTGAGCTTTGAACTTCATAGCCAGGTGTATCCAATCATGAGAAAAGGTATTTAAGGTGGCCAATAGCAAGTTGTTCTCCTATTTGAATCTCCTCTGAAGAGTGGCATCATGGGCTCCTCAAAACAACTCTCAAATGATCTGAAAACAAAGATTGTTCAACATAGTTGTTCAGGGGAAGGATACAAAAAGTTGTCTCAGAGATTTAACCTGTCAGTTTCCACTGTGAGGAACATAGTAAGGAAATGGAAGACCACAGGGACAGTTCTTGTTAAGCCCAGAAGTGGCAGGCCAAGAAAAATATCAGAAAGGCAGAGAAGAAGAATGGTGAGAACAGTCAAGGACAATCCACAGACCACCTCCAAACAGCTGCAGCATCATCTTGCTGCAGATGGTGTCACTGTGCATCGGTCAACAATACAGCACACTTTGCACAAGGAGAAGCTGTATGGGAGAGTGATGCGAAAGAAGCCGTTTCTGAAAGCACGCCACAAACAGAGTCGCCTGAGGTATGCAAAAGCACATTTGGACAAGCCAGCTTCATTTTGGAAAAAGGTCCTGTGGACTGATGAAACAAAGATTGAGTTGTTTGGTCATACAAAAAGGCGTTATGCATGGCGTCAAAAAAACACAGAATTCCAAGAAAAACACTTGCTACCCACTGTAAAATTTGGTGGAGGTTCCATCATGCTTTGGGGCTGTGTGGCCAATGCCGGCACCGGGAATCTTGATAGAGTTGAGGGTCGCATGGATTCAACTCAGTATCAGCAGATTCTTGAGAATAATGTACAAGAATCAGTGACGAATTTGAAGTTACGCCGGGGATGGATATTTCAGCAAGACAATGATCCAAAACACAGCTCCAAATCTACTCAGGCATTCATGCAGAGGAACAATTACAATGTTCTGGAATGGCCATCCCAGTCCCCAGACCTGAATATCATTGAACATCTGTGGGATAATTTGAAGCGGGCTGTCCATGCTCGGCGACCATCAAACTTAACTGAACTGGAATTGTTTTGTAAAGAGGAATGGTCAAAAATACCTTCATCCAGGATCCAGGAACTGATTAAAAGCTACAGGAAGCGACTAGAGGCTGTTATTTTTGCAAAAGGAGGATCTACTAAATATTAATGTCACTTTTCTGTTGAGGTGTCCATACTTTTGCACCGGTCAAATTTTGGTTTAATGCATATTGCACATTTTCTGTTAGTACAATAAACCTCATTTCAATCCTGAAATATTACTGTGTCCATCAGTTATTAGATATATCAAATTGAAATGGCTGTTGCAAACACCCAAATATTTAGAACTAAAAATGATTAAGATTAATAGGGGTGCCCAAACTTTTTCATATGACTGTATACAGAAAACCCCAGCGTTTCTACAGGTATAATTGACATGCAGCGATTTTCTGCTGCGGATATTTTTCTGCAATGTGTGGATGGGATTAGCCAGATTCCTATTCACTTTGCAGGTACTGTAAAACACAGCATTGGCTGTAGTACACGACATATTGAATGTTTTCCCCCATAAAACTATAAATCCATCTGTTTCACTCATTCTGCTCCATAACATGCTACCTGCAAACTGAACACAAAGGGGTTAGTTTATTATTGCCTTTGTGCCAAAATTCTGGTGCATTTTTCCGATGGTGTGACTTTTTTGGTTTGCACTCAATTTCTAAGGCGTTAAAGATTGGGGAGACTCTGCGCTGTATTCCCAGTTGAATGGAGGATATGCATGTTTTTTTATTATAAGATTAGGGGGGGAGGAGCGACACATGGAACACATGGAGTCAGGCCATATACACACTGTAAAAGCATAACATAAAGAAAGGATAATGATGGACTTTATGCGGACTGCAAACATTTATTAGACTGACATCTGCTTTTTTTTAAAAGTGTTTTTCATGTGTTTTGCAGCATACTGTAAGTCAATAATAAGATACAATGGGGGGGATTTATTATTCCATCTATGCCAGTTTTCTGTTATATATGGGTGATAATGGGGCACACATTTGGCGCAACGCCTGCCATATTCATTATAACTCATGCCAGCTTCCTGCTGGGAGTTATACCGGGAATCTGTGCCAGTTCCTAACTAGCGTAGATCTCAATTTTGGTGGGAGGGCATGCAACTGATTTATGAAGAGGTCAGGGTTGCCTTGCGCCTGTTGGGCCCTTTATTACACCTTCCCTTGTGCCTGTTGTGTTCTGTATGAGACCCCAGCCTTAATACATCTGCCCTAATGACTACATGAATAGTAGACTGCTCATGCTTAAAAAAAATGTAATTTTTGGTCAACAATTACATAGTTTATGTTTATTTTAAGTTATTTTAATTTATTGATATAATTTGCCCCATTCGGCTGGGGCCCCACGAGGCGTAAATGCAGCAGGGAAAAATGTGATATTTTACAGTCTAGCGAATCCCATCCACACACTGCAGAAAAATACACGCAGCGGAAATGCTGCGAGTTCCAAAACCGTTCACAGTTTTGGTAATCGCTGCATGTCAATTATACCTACGGAAACGCCGGCAGTTTCCATATAGGTATAACTGAAGCATAAAAGCGCTACGGGAAAAATCTTGATGCGTTTCCGCCATGTCTTTCCCGCAGCGCTTTTCGCTACAACCTGCTATGTGGGGCCTTAGCCTTCAGTGGGATAAATCACTTTTAACTAATTTTATTGCTAAAATGCCTCTAATTTCATTTGTTTTTCTTGCTTATTGCCCTAAACCTTGCTAAAAGAAATCTAATATTTTCTAAAAACATGTAAGACTAAGGGCTCCTTAACACACACTATTTTTTCAGTGTTTTTATAGCTTGTAAAAACTGGTATGGGAAAAATGCCGGAATAAAACACCATACATAGAGCATGCTGATCTTTGAAAGAAACACTACTGCCCCCAAAATCCCACAAAAACCACAGAAACCAAAAGGCTGTTTATGTAGACTTTACAATATTTTACAATAGGCTTTAACTCTCTAAGGACCAGCCCATTTTGGGCCTAAGTGACCAAGTAAGAAAAATATGGCTCTCGGAATGCAAGAATCAAAAAAATTCTTGCATTCCAAGAGCCATATTTTTCTAATTATTTTTTCCTTTGATGTGAGAGTCTGTTTTTTTGCAGGATAAGTTGTATTTTACAATAGCAACATTTCAAGTCTATGTAATGTAATTTATTGACTAGCGTTTCACTGACAGGCAACCTGTAAAGGCAAATACTGATGGCAGTACTCATCGTCTTTGCCAGTTCTTCAGCTGCCATGGCAACCCAGTGTCACCCTGCAATTACATAACAGGGTGCTGACTGGATGACAGAGTATTGTCCCTCTCTTTCTAATGCGGCTCTCCTTCTAATGCGGCTCTCCTTTTTTGGGGCTGTTATTTTGTATATAATGTATTGCTCTCTCTTGTTCTGTAAGGCTCCTTTCACAGGATAGTTTGGGCCCTAAAGTTGAGGCAGATGTTTCTGTAACCCCCTCCCTCTCCCAAAATTTCCATGGATTAAAAAAGTTGTATGTTCGCCTTTGACCTTTTTTAGTAGTCGCCTACTGTTTAACTGTCAGTCGTATACAAAAAGGAGACAAGGTCCCATGCATATACTAATTTAGGCCGGGCCCCATATGGCGTAAACACTGCGGTTTGACACAGTGTAAGCGCCACGAAAAGAAATGCGGCATTTTACAGTCACAGCAAAGTGGATGGGATTCTAGTGAATCCCATCCCCACTTTGCGGGAATATATGTGCAACGGACATGTTGTGATTTCTAAAACCGTTGGGTCAATTATACCTATGGAAATGCTGGGGGTATAATTGAAACAGAAAGTCCACAGAGGAAACCTCTGCGAGCTTTCTGTGAAAAGCACTGTGGGAAAACCGCGATACGTTGTCGCCACAGTTTTTCCCACGTCATTTTTTTTGTTGCAGGATGCCACATGGAGTCTTAGTCATAAAGTATTACACATAAGAGAGGGAGAGAGTAAAAAGAGGGAGGAGCATACAAGAGGCTCCGCCTACTCGATTGCTAAACAGAGGAGTCCAAGACAGGCTTGGGCAATTCTAATAAGCTCATTAGGTCAATAATGGGTGATGCAGCTATACCTTAACAGGGTGCTACAGAAGCAAACATTCTAAACAAAATAGGGAAATTAGAAGATTTCTATAAATTAATGAATATCTGGAGAGAGGCCAAATTTTGCAAAAACTTAGTAGAAATTATTTGCAGCCGTATAGATTAGATGGATCTACTGGATCTATTACAAGTACACGTAATCTAGAAATGATTGGACAGGATGTCCATTGTCACTCGGTGACTCAGCACATTCACTTAATGCATTGCAATAGCCGCGTTTTGTTTTTAAGGCACACAAGACTGCTGTCTGAAACGTGTAAATGGAAATGCAAATTTACTAACATCCTGTCTGATTTCTCCTGCGCCGTGCCAGGGCTGTAGTACGTCGACAACATCACAGCAGCCCCATAAAATCATGAATTTGGGATAGCTCTTTATGTCTGAGCTTTAATGCCCCTCACATCCCCATGTGAATGTAGGTAACTCAAAGAGAGAGGCAGTATAATGTCGCACTGTGAGAAAACTGTCTTTTCAGCTTCCCCAGGATCTCAACCTGAAGCCTCATTAAAGCCCCTTCTATTGTGTGTCAGGCCGCTCTCAGCAGTTTTAACTGCTGTTTATGGACCGCAATGTTCTGAATGATCTGTGTTTTCTTGTTTTTGTTTTTTGCCTTTCTTTTTAATCTTGCAAGTCTTTGAGAAAAACCACATACTATGGACTTTTTAACAACATTTTGCTGTTATGGGAGCAGATTGAAAAAAACTGCAGTAGAGAATCCGTACTTTATTACTGTCCCAAAATTCTCGTATTGAACTTACATTAAATACTTGAGCAATATCATTATTTTGTGTGTTTATGTTTTTTTTTAAAATGTGTTACAAAATTGTTACAATTCAACATTTGTGCTTTGAAAAACATCAACTTTAAAAGACAGCCATTTAACTGTACTTTTCAATATCGCTGGGTCCGTGAAAAAATGGATGACACAAGCAATAAATCCGTTTTCTTTCATGGATCTATAGACTTTCATTGATGTGATGAATCCTCATCAGTGAAAAAAAAAGACATTGCTTTAATCTTTTTTCGCGGACTCGTGGTCTGTGAAAAAAAACAAAAACAAATAATGGATGTCTGAATGAAGACATTGAAATGAATGGATATATAAGCCATCTGTGAAAAATGCAGGCTGCATACGCAAGTGACATACACATGTGTGAATAGAGCCTTAGGGTTAGCAGGTAGCATAAAAATCACTGATTGGCAAAAGTGTCTCCTGAAGCTCTTGGGCTGCAATGTAACATCTGTAAGGCTGGGTACAGTAATTCAGTAATTCTGGGCTTTTGTGTTATTTCTTTGTCACTGTCAGACAAAACAGACAATAAAATTGGGTAGAAAAGAAAAGGTTTCTCTGTTTGGCTTGTGACCCCAAAAGAAATGATTGAATCAGTTTGGTTACCTGAAACAGACAGGAGGGTCAGACATATGTGAACAAGCCCTAATAGAGCTCCTAAACCATCAGATGTAAATTACTTTGTGGGGGTACAGTATGGCTATGTTTACATAGAGTTTTGTCAGGTAGAAAACACCTGCTTCAGATCTTTGAAGCAGATTTTGGAAATGTTTTTTTCTAACCCTTGTGGGCCGTAGCCATAAAGCCCTGCAGGATAAACCGCGGTGGAAACGCATCGCGTTTTTTTTTTCCTCAGCGCTTTTCACAGAAAGGCCACAGAGGTTTCCTCTGCGGACTTTCTGCTTCCATTATACCTATAGGGGAACCGCCGGCATTTCCGTAGGTATAATTGACATGCTGTGATTTTCAAAAACGCGAAGGTTATTTTTCTGCAATGTATGGATGGAATCCCATCTACTTTGCAGGGACTGTAAAACACCGATGCCAAACAGCGGCATTTACGTCACGTGGGGCTTTAGCCTGAAACAGGTTTTTTAAGTATGCTCTTGCTTAGCACACAGGGTTCTGTTTCCTAATATTTCAAGCATTTTTTTAAGCATTTTTTTAAAAAATTGCCTTAAAAACAGCTTCTGACTTTTTTCTGCCTCTCATTCATTTCAATGGGAGTTTCAGGTTGAATCTGCCTGAAGATAAGCAAGGGTATTTATTTTTTTCCTGCTAGCTGAAAAAAATCTGCCACGGTCTCTGCCATTGAAATAAACGTGAGGCAGATTGTAAAGGCACAAAACGCTTCAATATCTACTGTAAAAGACTCATGTGTGAACATACCCTATAAGTGCCATGCTATGGATACAACTGCATGGATTATTTATCAGTATTTCATTTATTTAATATATTCTATATAGAGCTATTACAAAAAATTCACCATGGATTAAAGTCACAGACATTACATTGTTTATGGTATTAGCACATTTTATAGAAATAAAAAAACTGTTTTATCATCATATAATACAAAGTACAGTCATGGCCAAAAGTTTTGAGAATGATACAAATATTAATTTTTACAAAGTCTACTGCTTCAGTTTTTCTAATGGCAATTTGCATATACTCCAGAATGTTATAAAGAGTGATCAGCTTAACAGCAATTACTTGCAAAGTCAATATTTGCCTAGAAAATGAACTTTATCCCCCAAAACACATTTCAACATCATTGCAGCCCTGCCTTAAAAGGACCACCTAACATCGTTTCAGTGATTGCTCCATTAACACAGGTGTGGGTGTTGATGAGGACAGGGCTGGAGATCAATCTGTCATGATTAAGTAAGAATGACACCACTGGACACTTTAAAAGGAGGCTGGTGCTTGCCATCATTGTTTCTCTTCTGTTAACCATGGTTATCTCTAAAGAAACACGTGCAGTCATCATTGCACTGCACAAAAATGGCCTAACTGGGAAGAGTATTGCAGCTAGAAAGATTGCACCTCAGTCAACAATCTATCGCATCATCAAGAACTTCAAGGAGAGAGGTTCCATTGGTGCCAAAAAGGCTCCAGGGCGCCCAAGAAAGACCAGCAAGCGGCAGGACCGTCTCTTAAAAGTGTTTCAGCTGCGGGATCGGGCTACCAGCAGTGCAGAGCTTGCTGAGGAATGGCAGCAGGCAGGTGTGAGTGCATCTGCACGCACTGTGAGGCGGAGACTCTTGGAGCAAGGCCTGGTCTCAAGGAGGGCAGCAAAGAAGCCACTTCTCTCCAGAAAAAACATCAGGAACAGACTGATATTCTGCAAAAGGTACAGGGAGTGGACTGCTGAGGACTGGGGTAAAGTCATTTTCTCTGATGAATCCCCTTTTCGAAAGTTTGGAACATCTGGAAAACAGCTTATTCGGAGAAGAAGAGGTGAGCGCTACCACCAGTCTTGTCTCATGCCAACTGTAAAGCATCCTGAAACCATTCATGTGTGGGGTTGCTTCTCAGCCAAGGGAATCGGCTCTCTCACAGTCTTGCCTAAAAACACAGCCATGAATAAAGAATGGTACAGCAACTTCTCCCAACCGTCCAAGAGCAGTTTGGCGCTCAACAATGCCTTTTCCAGCATGATGGAGCACCTTGCCATAAAGCAAAGGTGATAACTAAATGGCTCAGGGAACAAAACATAGAGATTTTGGGTCCATGGCCTGGAAACTCCCCAGATCTTAATCCCATTGAGAACTTGTGGTCAATCATCAAGAGACGGGTGGACAAACAAAAACCAACAAATTCAGACAAAATTAAAGCATTGATTCTGCAAGAATGGACTGCTATCAGTCAGGATTTGGTCCAGAAGTTGATTGAGAGCATGCCAGGGAGAATTGCAGAGGTCCTGAAGAAGAAGGGTCAACACTGCAAATATTGACTGGCTGCATTAACTCATTCTAACTGTCAATATAAGCTTCTGTTACTCATAATATGAATGCAATTATATTTCTGTATGTGATAAAAACATCTGACAAACACACATAAAAACCAGAGGGCAGCAGATCATGTGAAAATATAATATTTGTGTCATTCTCAAAACTTTTGGCCATGACTGTACTTACTGCATTATAAGAGTATTATGTAACATGTTTTATACTGGGATTATTACTTAAAAACTTGTAAAATCTTGAACTTTTTACATCAGGTGTAAAACTTCAGGCACTCAGTCAAAGTAACATCAAGTACTTAGAAAACACACAATAGTTTTTGTCAAAAAACTTTAATAAAAACTACAGTTAAAAAAAAAAAAAAAAAAAAAAAAAAAACACACAATAATGTACTAAAATAACATGCTAATACATAAATAATTTTGGAGACGAGAGAATAAACAATATTAACTACATAATCCTATATCCTGGTTAACTGTGGTTGTAAAGGTAGCAGTTGCATATTCCTGGTGACTGATGGAAACCAAAGACACCATTATTATAAATAACATATTATAGATCGGGGAATTGTATTAGGACCAATAAGGTTATGCGTCTATATGAAATCATCTTTTTATGTATATAACAGATATACAATGTCCAGTCTAATCCGGGTCTATAACATCATTAATCCTCAATATAAAACCAGAGCTACAAAAAGCTACAAGTACCAAGAGACAGCAGAAAAAAGTTTGTGCAGGAATCAAGATTTTTATTTGCTGGTGAGCATCTGTTACACCTGTAGGAAGCCAATATAACTTAGAAGCAGCTGATATAATAGGAACTGTCCATCAGGTGGATGACCGATCTGTCCTCCCACCGTACCTTTGGCTAATAGGAAACAATACAAACATTTAGCACTATGCACAAATATGCAAAAAGTAAACCTGGCCAACAATTGAAAAAAATAAAACTGAATCTGCCCAAAAGGAAGGTTCAGATACCCAATATCGCATTGACTACCTACATCCATATTTTAGGTTTTACAACTATGAGCATAGAGAGAAGCACTATTGTATGGACTTCTGAAATAGAGGTTTCATTTCTCTAAATCTACCAGATTTACAAAACAGAAATTGTAATCAAGCAAAAATAGAAATACTTGATTTTAAAATTCCAGTTCAAGGCTAAAGCCCCATGTAGCGGGCTGCAGCAAAAAAGTGCTGGAAAAAACCACAGCGGTAACGCATCACGGTTGTTCCCGCAACGCTTTCTGCTTCCATTATACCTATAGGGAAACCACCAGAGTTTCTGTAGGTAAAATTGACATGCTGTAATTTCCAAAAGTGGAACGATTTTGGAAATCGCAGCATTTCTGCTGCGTGTACTTTTCTGCAATGTGTGGATGGGATTCACTAGATTCATTGAGTTTACGCCCCATGGGGCCCCGGCCTCAAGGACAGTGGAGCAGCAGTTTAACTTATAATTAGGCTAGGTTCACACCTGCGTCCGGTCTCCATTCTGGATTTCTGTCCCTGAATCTGCTTGAAAAATGTGGAGAGAAAAGTTCTGCAAGCAGGACTTTAATCTCTCCGCATTTTTCTGCCTTTTATCAGGCAAAAACTGGGAAGAAACCCAATGGACCCCATTATAGTCTATTGGGTCCGTGGGGTTCCAAGGGTAACCGCTTTTTTAAGTGGATTAGGTTTCTGCTCATGAGGTCCCCAAGCGGACCCCATGAACGGAAACCCAAACACAGGTGTGAACCTAGCGTCAGAAACATAACCATTCATTACTATACTGTAAATTTTATGACAATTTCTCTGCAGTGCCTCCACAGGAGAAAGGAAGTATCACAGTTCCCAATAAAATTGACAGGATGTTAGGTCATCAGAGTGAGACACGCTCATCAGAGTTGCTCTCCTTTCTGTCTGAGGGTGCTGAACCCCATGCACTCAGATTTCCAAATTATGATTTTTGGAAATAGATTTTCTACATTCAACCACCACTTTAAAAAGAGACTTTCACCTCCCTTTAGGATATTCAACCTCCACCACCTCATTACAAAGCATATTACAGTGATAAACAACATACCTTTGTTATGTAAGTTAATTTTGTAGATTTGGAGAAAAACAACTTTGAAGTCTTATGCAAATGAGGCAGTTGGAGCAATGGGGGCGGGGCTTCAGTCCTGGGATGCTCTAGCCTCGTGCTTTAGCCCATGCTCTCCTGCTGTGCTATCCAGCTTGCATGATAAATACTATATTGAATCTAGGTCTCCTATGAGTATTTTAAAGCGAATCTCTAGACATCTTATGTTTACACCTGAGTTGAGTCTAGTTACTCTAGAGAATGGACTTCAAATTGCCTTGTCTCTCCAAACACAAATATTCTCTTGTTCCAGCAATATAAGCAGTCACTGAACACCTAAAAAGGAACTGACTTCTCCATACAATTCTGAAACATCATTTCTTAGAGCACTGCATTGTGCCCTTCCTCTATTATTCCTCCTAGAAATCTATGAAAAAACGTGTGTGTCCGTACACAGTCTCTGGAGCAATCTGACTAGTAAATGCCAGTTCTCCAGAGATTTGCTTTGAGACACCTATTCTTATGCCTCAGCTTATTATAACAATAAAGAACTGTAATGTGAGGAAGATCCAGCCTGGGAGATATTTGATCATCTAGGTTATATTTGTATAATGGATTATTACCATCTATGTGACCTTTCTTTGCACAATTAAAGAAAGAAAACAAAGTAAATATATCTTATAACTATATGTCAATATTACTGTGTATGCACACCTATGACAATTGTTGCATCTCAGGTGCAAGATGTGTTACACCTCAGGTGTAAGACACACTCCATCTGCACTTATGACAGTCCTTGAAGCTCTCACAATATCATTGTATACCTCTCTTCAGGATCTGACCATGTGCACAGTCCTGCAGGTCCTGCCCCACACATCCTAGACACCCACTAAGAGATTACAAAAGAACTTCCGTCAGTAAAGTTTTTTTATTGTATAATTTGTTTTAGCATAATATAATACTTACTGCATTATAAAAGTATTATGTCAAATGCTTTACACTGGGATTATTACTTAAAAACTTTTTACATTAGGTGTAAAATTTCAGGGACTCAGTTAAGGTAATATCAAGTACCCAGAAAACACACAATAACGTAATAAACTAACAGATGCTAATACATAATAATAATAATAATAATATTAACTATATAACCAGATCCTGGTTAACTGTGGTTGTAAAGGTTGCAGTTGCATATTCCTGATGACTGATGGAAACCAAAGACCCCTCTACCACACAAAGACACCATTATTATAAAAAAAAACATATGGTAGGTTGGGGAATTGTATTAGGACCAATAAAGTTATGCTTCTATATGAAATCAGAGGCATATAGAGCTCTATAGAGCTCCAGTATAGGCCCAATGCCTTCTATGAGTGTGGTATTACAGCTCTCTATAAGTTAAAGCATGTTGAGGCTGAAGCTCCACGTGGCATTTTACAGTCCCTACAAAGTGGATGGGATTCTAGTGAATCCTATCCACACATTGCAGAACAATACCCTCAGTGGAAATGTGATTTTCAAAACCATTGCGTTTTTGGAAATTGCAGCATGTCAATTATACGTACGGAACCTATACCGTTCTGTGAAAAGCGCTGTGGGAAAAACCGTGATGCGTTTCCGCCGCGTTTTTTCACACAGCGCTTTCTGGCTGCAGCCCGCTACGTGGGGCCTTAGCCTTTAAGTCATAATATAGTCATGTGAATGTGGTCAGGAGCTTGCTATAGACATGACCTATTGAAATGTAAACCACTGGCAGATGAAGATAAGGTGACCATACACATTAAATGAATAACTCATCCATGATGGCTGATCTCACCAATTGTCCAGACCAGCAGATAATGGGTATGGATTTTCCTGTCTTTACATGTAGGAAATAAGTATCAGGCATCCAATGCAATGATGGAGTTTAGCATGCAGGATCCTATGTTCATATGGAAAATAAGTAGTCACTAGAGGTGCCTGGCAGCAAGTCAGTAACTTATTTCCTTCTGTGGGGGACACATGTATGTTAGGCTATGTCAGGCACACATCAGTATGAGGAGGGGTGTAAAGAATAGGTGTTTGTCTGACAGCTAGGATGTACAGCCACCTTAAATTTGGTAAGATCTGCTCACAATCTCATGTCTGTGGTTGTTATAAACATAAAGGTGGCCATTAATGTTAGGTTAATGTCAGCTGAACCAGACAATTTCGGTGGGACTGGCTCACCCTTTAATGTGCATGGAGATGTCCTGATTTTCTTCTGATGGCAGATGTCAGACACAGAAGTATTGGGCATGTTCTAGACTTCTGTTCTCAGGGAAGATAAGCTTCTACCAGGGATGGGTGGCAGTAGGTTACTCTCCTCTCCCATCGACAACCCATGCACAATTGGCATATGTATAAGGGTATCGGGGAAGGGGGATCAGGAGAAATAGGGGTCGGCTGGATGAGTGTTTGGCCAGGTTAAGATTAACAATAGGTGCAACTAAAATAAAGATCAATCTGACAATGATTGACAGATAAATATCTCATGTACAGGTGCATCTCAATAAATTAGAATATCTTTGAAACTTTTATTTCTTTCAGTAATTGAATTAAAAAAGTGACCTCCTATATTTTCTAGATTCTTTACACATAGAGTGTTCTATTTCAAGTGTTTTATTTCTGTAAATGTTGATTATGGATTACAGGTAATGAAAACCAAAATCTAAGAAAATTTGAATATTGTAAAAAAAAGTTGAGTATTGTAAATTCAGTGTGTCACCTGCCAAGGTTTCCTAAGCCTTTAAATGGTCCCTCAGTCTGGTTCAGTAGGACACACAATCATGGAAGACGCTGATTATGGATTGTATTACTGAATTACTGAAATGAATGAACGTTTCAAAGATATTCTAATTTATTGAGATGCACCTGTACATGGCCTAACTTTCCATATTACACTAGTGATAAAACCAATATGAAAACAACAAAAATAATAATTTAGTTGTAGTATTAAATGACATTACCCACTAGAAATTTAGAGGGAATGTGATCATATACGTTCATGTATTAGTGAAATAAGAGAAATATCAGGCTATTTTGTATATCACCTGTGAGGTGTACATGCCGCAGAATCACGTACCTGTAAGATAACGTCAGTCCAGGCCACCTAGCTCACTTACATTCCTTGGACAATAGCAATTACCCATATCTGCACCCTTGAGATGCAATAGAGAAGTGCCCTGGGTTTCCATAGGAACAATTACTCCAAGGTCAGCCACCTGAGAAATTAATATATGCAAAGGAACATTTAGCTGACAAGCATAATATATGCAATGCACTTATATATGTTTTTTAGCGTATAAAATAAGGGGAAAAGTCCCCTTTTGGCAAAGTGGAATTTATGAGAATGTTAACAAATTAAAATGTTTTAAAACAAAAAAAACAAAACATAAAATCCCTATTAAAATGCTTTCTTATGTCAAATAAAAAGAAAAAAAATACATATAATTGGTACTGACACATCCATAATGGTCCAGGATATTAAAAGGGTCCCATTATTTAGAGGATAAGTGTCCGAACCCTGGGGGGTCCCACTGCTAGGACCCTCCTCAATCATGTGACTAGATGTCACAGGTACTCTCATTTGAATCGAGCAACATCATGAGTGCTGTTCCTCCATTCTTTTCTATGAAATAGGGGATACGAGGATATGTTGTCTTTGTTGGAAAGCCCCTTTAATCTGGATGACGAATGCTCTAAAAATAAAAATCAATACTAGAATTCCTCTTTTTGGGACATCTTACCAGCCAAAAAGGGATTAAAAAGTGATCAAAAAGTCACTGTGCCCTAAAATGGTATCAGAAGAAACTTTAACAATTCTCAGAAAAACAAGCCCTAACACAGGTACATAAGCTGAAAAATAAAAGCAGAACATGGTGACACAAAAATAAAAACATTTTTTCATTTAGAAAATGAAAAATGATGGTTCTTTGAATGCAAGAACAAAAAAAAAGCAAAAATTTAAAAAACACTTGGGGGCCCAAACAGACCTGGTTCTTAGTGAGTTAATGGAGAAATATCAGAAAAATCTAATAAAACAAGCAACTAAATATGACAAAAATGTAATAGGTCACTTTCTCACAGCCAGTATTGGTCAGTATTTTGCAAGACAAATAGAGAGGAAATATAAAGTGAACAGATTTGTACCCAAGAGATCAGGTTGAAATCAGTAAAAAGCAGTGAGACGCTAGATGTTCTAGCAAGTATACATATATGGCATGTCTCATGATAAGGGATATGATGCATAATACAGAAATGTTGCAATGCTGGTTTCACTATAGTGTGATGTGATTTTTTTACAATGTACAATGACTTAAGTTTCCTTTTTTGTAAAACATTTCCAGTACCATTGTATAACACACCTACAAAGAGTACATAGTAGTGCAATAAAGACTATATATGAAGATGTACCTTTAGGTTTGCACAGGAATTCTGCTGCATATTTTCCTGTTTTACACTCTGTTTTGGTTTGTGCCTAATTTATATTGTGACATACTCCATTTTTCTATTGTTTTTCACCTAGTGTGCCTTCTTACCATAGTGACTTGTTATGTGGGGTTGGTTTAGATGGCACATAGTTGTACACCTAAAGCAGCATACTCACGGCTAAACACGGCTGCATTAAAATCACTGTATGTGAATGGGGGCTATTCACATGACCACCTATTTTCACGCATCCCTCAATACACTCAAATATAAAATGGGCACTCCTTGGATGCAAAACAGCTGTGAAAAATGTCCATATTCTTTAAGACTGTTTTATAACAAGGTGGTGGGAATGCAGCGTAATTCAATTTATGTGTCTTTTTAAAAACGTCCCAAAAAAGTTTTCCGCAAAGCACATTCCACTTTGAGGCTAAGGCCCCATGCAGCGAATAACTGGAAAAAAAAAATGCGGAAAACACGAGGCGGGAACGCTTCGCGTTTTTCACAGGAAGTCTGCAGAGATTTCCTCTGCGGACTTTCTGCTTCTATTATACCTATAGGGAATTTGCCAGCATTTCTGTAGGTATAATTGACACGCACGCTCACTTTTTGAAATCGTAGCATTTCCGTTGCGGATTTTTTTCTGCAATGTATGGATGGGATTAGCCAGAATCAGATCCACTTTGCAGGTAATGTAAAACGCTGCGTTTTCGCAACGTGGGGCCCTAGCCATAACTAGGCTTAAAAAGGAACCAAAAATCCTTAGTGAACTCTTGCACCATCCCCTATAGAACTGTGACAAACTTACGATCCAGTGTGAGACAATTTCATAAATTTGTCAATTTGCAAAAATATTCTAATAAAAACAAGTCAAGCCAGAAAAGTGACATAAAAATGCAACATTTGTGTGATTTTTGTTTGATATCTGGCAGACAATTGATGTTTTTTTGTGACATTTAAGTGATAAATTTTACAAGCATTTAATATTTTTCTCTTGATATATGATCGGTATAATAGGGTAAATACATGTGACAAAATATCTGGACTTGCCGTCAATAGAAAGCAATTGACATTTTTAAACTACTGTGGAAAAAGTAAGCTGCATTGTGTTTGGTCGCTATAGGCAGCAAGGCAAGTTTTGAGACAGTTTTGACATGTCACTGTATGGAATGATCATTACTTCTTATTTATGGTCAGTGCAAGTTAGGCTTCACGCACATTACCATTTTTTACGGCTAGCACACTGACCCATTATTTTCTATTGCCGCATACACACGGCAACGTATTATCATAAGCCCAGGGAGAAAATCAGGACAGGACCTATTCCTGTCTGTTTTGCGGCTTGGTCTCACTGAAGGCAGTGAATGGGGGCATGGAGACATGGACAGCACAGAGATCACCAATGTGCCTACCTTCTGTGCTGTTCAACCACTGCCCCTGCACATGCACGTGGTCATGAACATGCAGCACAGTTTAATCTTTGGGGATCGATCCAGTAAATCTTAATAAATGCAAATATTAATTTTGAATATTTCATTCAAACATGTAGAATGTCACTCTAGGACATGAGAATATATAGGGTTTAAAATGGGTGCCCTATATGTATCAACGTATTTTGCCATTTTTTTCCCCAAAAAAATATCCCTATAGCTTGATACTGTCACACAAGCATGTATTATTGATGTAAGTTGTATGCTGATATTTGTATTAAGTGTTAAGTGTGATGTCCGTCCAAGGAAACATCAGAAGGCTTCTGTCACATGTTTTTGTCTGGTGCCTTTTGGTTTAAAAATGCATGAAAACACCAGCAGATTTTCTCAATGTATTTTTTTGACATTTTTATAATTTTTGTGGAGTTTTTGCAAAATAGTGTAGTTTCATGTTGCTTTTATGCTTTTTTAGTGGTGTTTTTCCCATTAAAAATCGTGATTCAAAGATCAAATTCCTCTTTGCATCATATGAATTGTAATATGATTTATCCCACTAAAATCACATCAAAACACACAATACACATTTTACACTTGGTTTTCTGCCCCTGGTTAGTAAAACACAAGGAACATCTATGAAGACAATGGAGACAAAAAATGGCACAATCTGGCAAAACAACCAAACAAACACATAAAATATATAAAAAAAGTGGCACAAAGTTAGAAAAATGCTACAAAAAATAGTCTTTGTAGTGTGTTTCATAAATCCCTTTCAGCTGATATCTCACTATAACGTGTTTTTGCTGCACAAAATACTTGGAAAAATACCAGTAGAAATGAGGCATTTTCTCCAAAGGAATGTGGTTTCACACAAGCAATTTTGCCACAGTTCTTGAGGTATTTTTACATACAGTTTTTTTTTAAGCCAAAGCTTGAATTAGGCTGAGGTCCCACGTTGCGGAAACACACCTTTTTTTGTAGTAGATTTTGTTGTGTTTTTTTGAGCCAAATCCAAGAATGGCTACAAAAAGAACAGGAAATATATAGGAATATCTTACACTTCTACCTTCTGCTCAATCCACTCCTGGCTTTGGCTTAAATAAAAGCAACAAAAATCTGCAACAAAAAAAAATCTGCATTTCCGCAATGTGGGGGCCTTAGCCTTAGAGGTATAAAGAAATGGGCACACCCAAGTTGGCCTTATTCCTATGTTTACTTTCTGGCTTTGTAATTTATGAAAACTTCAATAAAAAAATCATTGAAATCTAAGAATGAGAAATATAAAAAGGAGCCACAGCCGAAAAACACATTGCATTTTGTTCCGCAGCGTTTTTCACACAAAGTCTGCAGAGTTTTCCTCTGTGGACTTCCTGATTCTATCATACTTATACAGAAAACACCAGCGTTACCATAGGTATAATTGACATGCTGCATGTCCGCTGTAGATATTTTCTGTGATGTGTAGATGGGATTAGCCAGAATCCCATCCACTTTGCAGGTACTGTAAAACGCTGCGTTTTCACAAAGTGGAGCCCTGTTCTAAGACTAAGGACACACGTAGTGACTTGAAGCAAAAAAACACTATGGAACAAAAGCAGAGCAGCGAAAACGCAGAAGACAGAAAAAGCACATAAATTTTTTTTGCATTTTTCACTCCTTTTCCAGGGCAATTTTAATTTTTGCATCTCCTGTTTTCCTCAGCGTTTTTTTCTGCACCGTGGGGTCATTATGAAGTAAGACCTTCATTTTGCTGGCACTGTAAACTCTGCGTTTTTTCTCTGCTGCATTTCCACAAAGGCCAAAACTGCCGCACTGTGTGGCCTCAGCCTTAGGGCAAGACTACACAGGAATTTAAAGGGTAATCACTTTGCAAGGGCAAACCGGCTGGTAGTAAGTCCTGTGTGAACATAGCCCAAATGTGTTTCAACTGGAACTAGAGGAAACTTCTATGTTTTAAATGGCCTACTGCTATAAAGCTGCTGCCAACTACTTTTACTGTTTGTATCTATCTACAGGCTTAGTTGTCTCTATTAATAATGGATAAAATAAGTGACTAATAAGACCGGACGCAAACACTTTTTTGTATTGCAAAAATTGAAGTCTATGTCTAGAAGTAATTCTAGAAATCTATGTAAAAAAGATGCCCTTTTCATGACATCTTATTTTTTTTTCATCATGGAGGCATGAACTGCATAGTATAAACGTGATGTGAACTGAGACTTACTTTGAAAAACCCATTATTAGTGTATAGTTTGTGGATGATGTATAGCCTTTCCATAGACAGTGGTGGTGTTAGCATGAATTATCAGGCCGTACCTTCACAGAACTCTACTTGTTAGCGTTCCATCATTGAACATTATTATTATATGGCTTCAGAGAAAAACATAATGACAACTGTGCAACAACAAATGGGAGACAATACTTAGTCACCGCCAGTAACCGAAATCCCACAACAGGCATGAGATTTTGCCTGTGACACCTAGCACATTATCCTAATGCATCCAGCGTCAGTAATTTTACGGTTATGTGTATCCAGGGTGTACCTGCCTTGTAGGGGAGGTGATAGACTTTTCAGAGTATGTATTAATAGAGATTTGAGAATGACTTTGATGTATTCCTCACTTATATTTAGCTGAGCCATGGTAGATGTGTCTGTGCTGGTAATTTCTGACTGTCAAAAAAAAAGTCACCATTAGCCACGTCACAGCAGCTTTGAACATTTATGCTGTAAAATCAAACATTTGTGCGGAGGACTACTAAAGGTTTTTATAGATTTTTACTCCATTGTGTTTAACTATACAAATAAATTTATAAATACATTAGTGAATATAAAATTGAATGCAAAAACGTATCATATGAAAATAAATAAAGAATATAGAGAAACATTCACAGTTTACTTTTATTTAATTTAATGGATTAATACAAGGATAAAACCTAGAAGACAAATAAACAAGTAAAATAAAAAATAAGTCTTTATGCATCTGATGGTATTATATATTGTACAAGCTCCAAGTTATAAAAAATATAATCTATGGGTCCAGACTGTATCTTATATGTTTGCCCCTTTATACAGCGTTCATTCAAGTATTCTATATAAAAAAGCCACGCCATTTTCCATTGGCTTTGTGTGACTTCTAGTTTAATATCTGAACATTTACTATGACTCTATAGCTGCCCAATTTGCCAATTTTTGCTTTTTTCCCCCATCATTGGAGAAGACTTATAACGTTATGTATAATACATTCATTTTATCTGTTTATTATTTATTGACATTATCATCATTTTTTCTATTAAATTGTTATTCCATTTTTATCTTTGAACTATTTTTTAGAATCTTCATTACTTTTTATTTATATTTTTAAAATAATATTTGGTTTTATTTTTTTCTGTTTATCTTTCCTGTGGGTTATTTTCTGGAAATGCATACCATCTTCTGGTCCAGTCTAAGTTTTCTAGAGCTGGTTTTGCAGTCTTGTCCTGCTTGGACAACTTCATATAGAAGATCAGTTTATGTAGCAAACTTGATCAGGACAGGACTTGAGTTCTAGGAATTTGTTATTTTATTTAACAGAACCTAAGACATGAATATGTCTGCCACATGTATGGTCCACCATAGTATAAATTAACACATGGTTGTTAAAGGAGACCTAAAGATACAATATAAAATGAAGAATAGAAGAAAACCATGGGCACTGTATTTCTAGGTTTCTTTGCATGTTTCTGAAACAATATGTCGTAGAAATCTTAAACACAGGGGTTAAATTTTCTCCTAGTCTTCCATTTTTGTTCACAGATGACTGAGGGTGGGACTTAGAGGTTCTGATCTCCTAATGTAGCAGAGCTTTGGGGGATGGCTACCGACAGCCAGTTCCCTTGTAGCTAAAGTTTCATGAGAATGAGGGGAGGGAATGGGGATTGCTGATCTCCTGGGACACATATAGAAGAATTTCTATTTCTTGCTGTAGTATTATCCAAGGCTATCTTTAGTTAGGCTTTCATTTATTTTGACCTTGAAACATATGTCCTTGATATTTGCTGTTAACAGAACTTGTAATACAGTTGGTTCAGTTTTCCTTAGGAAATGACCACTATCTATTCTGTGTATAGTTTATCAAAAGGTGAAAATAAATGATAAAGAAGGCTTATAGTAAAAATAACAATAGGAATATTTCACTTGAACATGTCAAGAAGAGATCAAATGCGGTAGTGTCCATGTTAAGAATGGCATGTACTGAACAGTTCTTGCCCGACATTACCAATGTTTTATCCCTTCATGACCACCAATACACCTTTCATGTTGCTGTAGGATAAGTGCATTATAGGTGTTCTCTATCTTGCTCTAATATGGGACTGGAGGCAATGAAATGGTCAAAGATGGGCAGAATATTACATATAAGAAAGGTCTTTGGATTGATTACAATTTAAGGATGTTAGAATGATGGTACTGTACAAGGCAGTGACTTTTCCATATGTTTGCATTAGTAAGGGAAAGTTTGCTTTAGAAGATGCTAGAAGTGTGGAGAAAAGCCGGACAATGAACATTGGGTCCTAGCAGAAGTTAGTGATTGGGGCTCCTATGTAAAAATAATACCTATACTGACTGTACATAGAGCCAGCTCCAAAATTATTGATCACAATCTATATAAAGATTTCCCAAATGCTTCCCAAAAACATTAAGAGAAATTGTTTACCATTTATATAAAAGACTTCAGCCATACAAGAATATTGTTTCGTGTTACATTGTGATTTTCCAGTTCTTTTATTTTTAATTTTTCTTCCCTGTCTCCTATGAACAATAGCGTTTTTTATTTTTCAACATAACCAGAAGACTTTTTTTGTGGGACAAATTCTATTTTCTGAAGACAATGCCATTCAGTTTTCCATATAATTTATCGTAAACCAGTTAAATATTATTTGTGTGGGTAAAATGGGAAAAAAAGCAATTCTGCTATTGTTTTTAGGATTTTGTTTTTTCGGGGAGTCTATTGTGCAGTTATTCTGAGGGTTCATATGATTTTGCTGATACAAATTTTGTATAGTTTTTTTTATGCTTTACTAGCTTAAATAATGTAAAAAGTTTGAACATTCTTTGTACTTTGCATCATCATATCCTGACACCATTTTTTTTAAAATTCTGAATATGGAGCTATTTTCTAGGATAAAATGAATATATAAGTGCAGATTAGTTTACCTATAGTAGTTAACTATGTGGTCTCTCATATAATATAATGCAATATATCTATATTGCATAATAATATTAGATTCTTATATTTAAAGTACCTAGAGATTTAGCTGAAACCCAGTCTGCCTCTGCCTTGTGTGTGGTTAGACCTTTCGGTAAAATTATACCAAACACACATCAAAAGCCACACAGAACTGTTTTTGGGAAAACCAAATCTCAGTTTTGCATTGTCTGACTTCAGAAATTAACCTAGTTGAAAACCGATGGCATGTACAGATGCAGGCAGTCTACAAATGACAGCTCCATAATATTCACTTGCTGGAGATGAGCCGCATGAATGCTTAGTCCAAGATCCCTCAACAATTGTTCTCCAATTTTTTTTAAAGGGAACCTGTCACCAGGATTCACTCCTATAAACTGGTCCCACCACAGTTCAGCAATTGTGAACTTCTTCCTAAACTTATGACTATGCCCTTAGAGTACAGCTGCAAAAATTAGATTAAGGTAACAGCTTCCATCTGGGTGTCAGATTCAATTCTTTATTACGGCAGCATACAAATAATTTTTGCAGATTTAT
Source organism: Leptodactylus fallax (assembly GCA_947044405.1). Classification (NCBI taxonomy): domain Eukaryota; kingdom Metazoa; phylum Chordata; class Amphibia; order Anura; family Leptodactylidae; genus Leptodactylus; species Leptodactylus fallax. Next base: position 1,139,404 of record CAMRHE010000223.1, read on the forward strand.
AGTTTGTTGGGATTCAGGGCTTGATAGTTTGTATTCCCCTTTACTGAGCTGTGATCTGTCCCCCACTATTTTATATGCTGGAGACCTTTTTTCCTTTTCTTTTTGTTCAGAGTGCAGCTGGGTAACTTAGAAAATGAAATAAAAAAACCTTCCATATTTTATGGAAACTTGGGCTGAAGTGTTCGCAGGGCATAAGCAGGACTCCCAAGTGTCCAGCTGAATTACTTGCAACCCAGCCTATTTGGATGATCAACATGTTTAATGCCCCCATGTCATGCACACACCTTTACAAAGCTAGTCTGGCGCCTGCGCAGATTGAAAATGCATCTTCTGCCCCCAGTAGGAAATTCACAATACACATGCACTGTGATTCAATAAACCGTCGCAATCGCATTGTGAATTCCATTTTGTGGGCTAAAGATTCATTTTCATTCTACACATTTGCAAAACTACAGTACCTTTGGAGTGACCTGTGGATGCATCATCCTCTTCAAGCATCCAAAGATCGGTGGATTCACCATTGATTCAACTGAATACTTGGGAATATTGCCCCAACCCACACTTCAGCTCTTATTACCATATTGCAAAGAAGTGATTATAATTTTAGTTTCTAAGGCATGCATCTGTACTCTGGACATGTAGTCATAAGTTTAGATGTGGTTTACACATGTTACAGTGCGATGGGACCAGTTTCTAGGGGTGAAACCTGATAACCAGCTACCATTTATCTCTAAAAATCTCACTCATTACATGAGCGATGCTTCTGATATTTGATATTGCATCTGATATATGATATTGCTTCTGATATTTGATATTGCATCTGATATTTGATGCATATTTGATGCTAGATCTGATATTTAATTCTGAAGTTGAATGCATACTGCTATAGAAGATCTGATCAATGTATTATTTGTACGTATATTAGTGTGAATGTGATGTTTTTGGATTATTACACTACTACTATTGTACGTGTACTAGTACCATGCGCTATACTAGCTATTCTCGGATTTTCTTCCCAGAGTTATTTAAATATTTGCTGATTACACACCTCTTCCGAGAATCTGCGTGCCCTCTACTCCCCCCACCTCTAACAGAGGCTTGCCAGTCAAAGGTGACAAGTAGACATCCAAACATCTTTTTTGATTTACTGAAGTAAGATGTTACTGTCCAAACCACAAAGATAACCACTTGCAATGAATCATTATTTAGAACTGTAGCAAGAAATGCGCGACTCCGCTGTAACTAGAAACAGAGATATTAACCCTTGCCTGCCACACATTTTCCGGTTTTGTTTTTTATTCCCTGCCTTTCAAACACCATAACTTGTTTATTTCTGGTCACATAGGAGGGCTTGTTTTTTGTGGTACAAATTGAACTTCTTAAAGGCACAATAAAAATATAAATGGAGTGGAATTACAACCCCCCCCCACCCCCAGACACACACACACACACACACACACACACACACACACACACACACACAGTTGTGCCAATTCCCTAACCATTTTGTTTTTACTGTGGGGTGTAAATGGCATGCTACCTTTACTCTGTAGGTCATTACGATTTCATTGACGCCATATTTATATTGTTTTTGATATCTTTAAATACCTTAAAAAATGTAAAATTCTGAAATTTATTTTTTTTTTTTTACAGCACTGTATTTTGACATCCATATATTTCCATCTATGTAGCTGTGTAAGAGCACTTTCTAGCGTTGCACGTTGTTAGTTTCTCTTATACAATTCTGATGTTTTGATCACTTTCTCTTGCTCCTGAGTGGGCGCTGTGTAATTCACAATACATGTACAGTGGACATGGGGAAGGACTTGGCACAAGCCAAAAGAAGGTTAAATGTCACCTTATTATTTAATTATTCATTTATAGTAATTTTGCCAAGTATTTGTACTATAAATATTGAAATAGCTTTTCATGAATGTATTTGGGCAATAATTTTACAGCAGTACATAAATTACATTATATTTAATATGACACATGCCCGAGTATACCACTACTACCTTTTTTTATATAGCACCAACATATTCCGTAGTACTTTGCAAATCAGAGGACACATGAACAGACAATATGAGACATTACAATGTGACAAAGAAATAAACATATCAAAACAATATCTGTATACAGTTTTACTCTGTACTAGGAACATTTTTCATCAAAAGGAAGGAAGGATGTGTACTCAAAATACACAAAAGTACTTTCCCAGATCACACATTAGTCCTCCCCATCTGCAAACAGACCTTTAATTGTACTGGTAATGTTATTTATCCTCTGCCACAGTTCACTTCCTACCCTACAGGTTGTTTTGCTCACTACACATTTCAGTCTCTTGTGGCAGCGACCATGTCCCCAAAAAATCCTAACTAGCAGTAAGGCATGACGCTCTATAGGATGTCGCTGTAAACAGGAAAAAGCACTTTTTAATAACAGGAAACTATAGGATGAAATGACAAAATAGAGCAGTCTCTGTATCATCTCACTTTATCTAAAATGACAATTTAGGATTCATGACTGGATGATGACCCAGTATGGGGTCCTCCCAATTGTCTCATGATTGCAGATGGTGGAGTAACGGAGCGTCAAGCATGTCAGATCTGAGCATGATTGATTCTTCCTTCCCATGGTAAATAAGCATTTCCCCATTGAACACACCAAACCTATATGTTTATGATGAGTTGGTGGAAGAGCATTCAGCCAACAGCTGTCTCATGTGTATGGCTGTGATCATTAGAAACTGACAAAATAAGCTGTAGAGAGGAACCAGCCAACCTGATATACATTTTTGGCTGCCCTATACCATCCTGTACTCTCTGTACTATGTATTCTTCAATCATTCATGCTTTAAAGCTTGGTGGAAAAAAGGCTCCATGTTGCTGAAATGCAGGGTTTTTTTTGCCTTTGTGAAAATCTGGCAGAAAAAAACTGCTGCATTTTATTGCCCCAGCAAAGTGAATGAGATTTTGTTTAATCTGCAGTAGTTTAAAAAAAGTCTTTATTTATTTCAGTTTGTTAATTCTTACCTGCTAAAATACTGGGTTTTCTCAATAGACTTACAGTGCTGGCCAAAAGTATTGGCACCCCTGCAATTCTGTCAGATAATACTCAATTTCTTCCAGAAAATGATTGCAATCACAAATGCTTTGGTAATAATATCTTCATTTAATTTGTCTTCAATGGAAAACCACAAAAGAGAATTGTCAAAAAGCCAAATTGGATATAATTCCACACCAAACATAAAAAAGGGGGTGGACAAAAGTATTGGCACCCTTTGAAAAATCATGTGATGCTTCTCTAATTTGTGTAATTAACAGCACCTGTTACTTACCTGTGGCACATAACAGGTGGTGGCAATAACTAAATCACACTTGCAGCCAGTTGAAATGGATTAAAGTTGACTCAACCTCTGTCCTGTGTTCTTGTGTGTACCACATTGAGCATGGAGAAAAGAAAGAAGACCAAAGAACTGTCTCAGGACTTGAGAAGCAAAATTGTGAGGAAATGAGCAATCTCAAGGCTACAAGTCCATCTCCAAAGACCTGAATGTTCCTGTGTCTGCCGTGCACAGTGTCATCAAGAAGTTTAAAGCCCATGGCACTGTGGCTAACCTCCCTAGATGTGGACGGAAAAGAAAAATTGACGAGAGATTTCAACGAAAGATTGTGCGGATGGTGGCTAAAGAACCTCGACTAACATCCAAACAAGTTCTAGCTGCCCTGCAGTCTGAGGGTACAACAGTGTCAACCCGTACTATCTGTCGGCGTCTGAATGAAAAGGGACTCTACGGTAGGATACCCAGGAAGACCCCACTTCTGACTCAGAGACATAAAAAAGCCAGGCTGGAGTTTGCCAAAACTTACCTGAGAAAACCAAAAACTTTTTGGAAGAATGTTCTCTGGTCAGATGAGACAAAAGTAGAGCTTTTTGGGAAAAGGCATCAACATAGAGTTTACAGGAAAAAAAAAAAAAGAGGCCTTCAAAGAAAAGAACACGGTCCCTACAGTCAAACATGGCGGAGGTTCCCTGATGTTTTGGGGTTGCTTTGCTGCCTCTGGCATTGGACTGCTTGACCGTGTGCATGGCATTATGAAGTCTGAAGACTACCAACAAATTTTGCAGCATAATGTAGGGTCCAGTGTGAGAAAGCTGGGTCTCCCTCAGAGGTCATGGCTCTTCCAGCAGGACAATGACCCAAAACACACTTCATAAAGCACTAGAAAATGGTTTGAGAGAAAGCACTGGAGACTTGTAAAGTGGCCAGCAATGAGTCCAGACCTGAATCCCATAGAACACCTGTGGAGAGATCTCAAAATGGCAGTTTGGAGAAGGCACCCTTCAAATCTCAGGGACCTGGAGAAATTTGCCAAAGAAGAATGGTCTAAAATTCCAGCAGAGCATTGTAAGAAACTCATTGATGGTTACCGGAAGCGGTTGTTCGCAGTTATTTTGTCTAAAGGTTGTGCTACCAAGTATTAGGCTGAGGGTGCCAATACTTTTGTCCGGCCCATTTTTGGAGTTTTGTGTAAAATGATCAATGATTTGACTTTTTTTTCATTCTCTTTTATGTTTTTTCATTGCAAGCAAAATAAATGAAGATATTATTACCAAAGCATTTGTGATTGCAATCATTTTCTGGAAGAAATGGAGTATTATCTGACAGAATTGCAGGGGTGCCAATACTTTTGGCCAGCACTGTATATGGGGAAGAGGTGGGAATACAAAGCACAGGAGAAAATTAGTGAAAAAAATTGAAGCTTTTTTTTCTCTACATTTTTTACAGTATTTTTTGCTGTAATTCACTATGGGGGCCTTTGCATAAAGAGGTTTTCCTGTCTAGTTTACGGTTTGGTGAAGGTCCAACTGCTCAGGCTGCCCCAATCAAGCGAAAGGGGAAGAATCTTTGTACCCTATATTGAGGGGGAGTTGTGGTCGCATGATCACTGCTCCATTCAGAACAGGGGACAAAATCCCCCGTTCTCCTGATCAGTGAGGGCCTGAGCAGTCAGACCCCTACTGATCTACATGTTATAAGTTTGTTCAGATGAGAAAACACCTTTCAGGTCGGGGGTCCCACGTTGTGAATACATGGTGTTTTGGTTGCAGTGGAAACGCCGTGGCAAAAAATCTGCGTATTACAGTACCTGCAAAGTGGATGGGATTCTGGCTAATTGAATCCCCACATTGACGAAAAAAATCCCCAGTGGAAAAGCTGTGATTTCAAAAACCGTTGCGTTTTTGCAAATCACAGCATGCCAATTTTATCTACGGAATTGCTGCCATTTTCTATATAGGTATAATAGAGACAGAAAGTCAGCAGAGGAAAACTCTGCGGATTATCTGTGAAAAACGCTGCAGAAAAAAAAGTCATGCGTTTCCACCGCGGTCTTTTCTGTTTTTCAGCTGCGGCTCGCTATGTGGGCCCTTAGCATCAACTTTCATACTTCTCAAAAACATAAGTGGGTATAATTCAGCTATAATGTAGATAAGAACCAGACTGTAAATTCATTCATGTACACATATATAAACACCTTAAAAGGGTGGTCCTACAATCACAACATATCAGAATAGGTGATAAGTGCTTAACTGTTGGGGGTTCCACCTCTGAATTCCCATCGATCAAGTGAACAGTGGTCTTGTATCTCCTGTTTTAATGGAGTGTAGTGACAGACCTGCATGTGCATGGCTGCTCTATTTGATTTCTATGGTTCTTCGTTGTCTTTTTCACTACTATAGACTTTAAAAGGGATTTTCCAAGATAAATAATTGATGACCTATCAGATGTTTGAAGAGAGTCTTTACCAAGCACAGTGCTGTACATTTGTACAACGGTTCTGCTTGGTATTGCAGCTCAGCCCATTAACTTAAAACAGTACCAGGTTGCGATCCGGCCATGTGACTGATGAATGCGATGTCACATGGCCTGTGAAGCAGAAGCAGCACTTAGAGCACACCTCAAACAGCTGATCCACGTGGGTCCTCGAACCTACATGGATCTTAAAAAGTCCTGGAAAACAAATTTAGGCTAAGGCCCCATGTAGCGGAACGCAGCAAAAAAATACGCGGTGGGAACACATCGCATTTTTTTCTGTAGTGTTTTTCATTGCGTTTTCGCAGATTTTTCCTCTGTTATTATATCTATACGGAAAACATCAACATTTCTGCAGGTGTAATTGAAATATGCAGCTTTTCTGCTGCAGATTTTTTTCTGCAATGTATTAATGGGATTAGCCAGAATCCCATTCACTTTGCAGGTACTGTAAAACGCAGCGTTTTTTTGCCGTGGCTTAAGCATTAAATAGTGCGTCAGCATGCACACAGCTTCAAATGGGAGACAAGAGACCCCTATTTTTGGGAATGGTGGGAGGCTCAGCAGTGGGACCCTTAGCAATGAGACACTTGTGATTATAGTACAACCCCTTGATATAAATAGTCCCCAATGTTGAGTACTAGAGTGATTATATGCTTTGCTGTACACATGTTGTCTATTTCTGTGATTGTTATTGTTATTGAGTTAGTGGGACTTCTGTCGGGGAAATAACCTGGAGATTATATTAATATGATGTTATATTAGCTGTACTGAGTTGTTGACAGTCATGTAAAATAATTCTCATTACTACTGATTTATGTGACAGTGACACTATTAATGCAGGCAGTGCTTGGCCCAGGCAGCCCATTTCATGTGGCTATTTTTTGCTGGCTGAGCAGGAGAGGATTTCAGGGTAGTTTAATATTTCATGCTGAGCTGATCATACTGATTTAGCTGTACAAGTAGTGTTGTAAGGTAGCTGCTCGCACAAACACGTACAGCATGGGTATGAGTGCAGCTGGATAAGGGAAAAATTCCATATACTCAACCCCCAATACAGGCTTTGCGCCAGGCTGTCAGTCATTGTGACACAGATATTTTGCAGTATGAGTGATATCATACTACTACTCCAGGAAATCTGGAAAAGACACTAAGGTGGAAATAACAGATCCTCAAAACTGCATTTTAAGAAGAGAACCCTCTTGCTTTGTTTTATTCTGTATTACATAGAACATATAATGATACAATAACTGTTGTGAAAGAAGGTGGAAGGGAAAAGAACCAAGAATGGGAGAGGACTGTAAATAACTAAATATATAAAAGAAAGGAGAAACATATCTTTATTTCGAAAAGGAGGCAGCACTCCGGGGATTGGTATTAAAATACTGGATCCTTTATTCACCCATGCAACATTTCAGCTGAATGGGTCCTTTTCATTCTCAGTATCTTTGTGGGACTGCCTTTAGAGCTCTGTTTATAGAAGATGTAAGCAAGCAATGCATATGATGTAGGGCCAAAAAGAGAAGAAAAAAAAAAAACACAACATGCCCAGAAAACATATACGCAGGATATTCTACAACTACACATGAAGTGACCAAGTTCTGGTTTTTTTTTCTGATTATAAAGATAACAAAGTTGGTATTTTTGCAGTTACAATGACCACAGAATGATGAACTAGAAAGGAGTTGGATCTGTGGACTGATCAATTTTCACAAAAACATACTGTCAAAAATGCTGGTGAGGAAGAATCCTTGCTAAAATATTAGCCTTATCTGCTTTTACCTCTTTATCCTAGATACGTGCTAGCCTGACCAATCATCAATATATGCCTAAGGCTAAAGCCCCATTTAGTGTAACGCAGCTAAATAAACACATTGCATTTTTTCTGCAGCGTTTTTTAATGAATTTTTGAAGCATTTTTCTCTCTATTTCCCCTCCCCGCATTACATATATTGGAAAAAACGCTTGCAATTCTGCAGCTAAAATGAACATGCTGTGTTTTTCAAAGACATAGCTTTTCTGCAGGTCTTTTTTTCCCCGTACTGGGTGGATGAGATTAATTAAATCTCATTCCGTTTGCTGATGCTGTAAAATGCATCATTTTTTTTTCACTGTGTTTCCGCAGTAGCCAAAAACACTATAGTAGCATCTGCTGTTAATCTTATGTGTATGACCAGAAGGTGATCTTCAATAACAATCACATTTATAAATGTTTGTCTGTTTACTGTTTCTGTACTTGAAATATTAAGTAAAATGAGAAGTTGTGCGAAATCTATATTGAAAACAGATGAAATGCCAGCTTTATATTCACCCATGCTTGTCTGTATGACAGTAAGTGACTGATTTACCCTGTCATGTTAATGGAGACTGTCTGCAAAAATAAATAAATAAGCAATAAAAATAAAAATTGAGGAAAAGAGAGTTATATTAAGAGAGAAATATTAAAAATAGAGACTGAAAAATAGAGAAGGAAAGACGAGTGAGATAGAAAGAGCAGAGGAGAAAGAGAAATCTAGAAAGATAAAAAAGAAAGGGATAGAAATATTTTTTAAACATTTAGGAAAAAAGAGAGTTAGACAATGAGCAGGGAAGGAGGTGAGATAGAAGAGACAAGGAGAACGCCAGTGACTGGCTGCTGTATTCTGATGTCATAAAAATCTGCAGAATAAAGCTGTTTAAACAAAAAATACAAAAAAATAAGGTTAAAATAATATAACGTAAAAAAAAAAAAAAGATAAAAAAAATTGTTAAAAAGGATTGTTCTGTTACATGTTACAATGTATAAGTAATAATAATAATAATGGCTATTATTACTACTACAGTGGATCATGTAATCATGGACATTATATCAGACAATCAGATCGGTATTTTAACTCTAAAAGTTAAATATATGATTTTAAAAAGGACCGAGGATGTCTTCTTGCTATAAGACTATGATATAACCTTCTTGGCTGCCTCTGCATACTTACATGTGTGGATCTACAACAGTTGCAGCACAGGTCTCCTCTGACAGAGCAGTGTACAATGCACAGCATCCCATTCTAGTGACTGCTGGGATCCCATCTCCAGGGCAGACGACATTCAGAGTTTGGTAGAAACCAGAGGGTTCCTCTTTGCTGGGCAATAACTGGAGTTCACAATGAGCTTTTATGTTTTTAATCTGTCTTTAAACTGCTGGTTCCATTAATGGTGTGAATGAGATGTTCTCCACTACTAGCTAAAGTCCTGGATGTGATGTATCTGGAAAAGATAAGGTGGAAAGATGTATTTTAGATTTTATATCAGAAATATAATCCAAAATATACAAAAATAACAGAACGTATCCTTGTTGTTAAATTAGGAATTATAATTTATTTCTTGTAACTATATATATTAGAAGTAATATTAGAAATACTATCAACAGTAATAACATTAGTAGTCTTAGCAATAATATCAGTAGTAGTAATACTATTAGTCGCAGTTGTATGTTATTATTTGTTGCAGTAGTATTGATATAATTAGTAATATAAGTAGTTGTAGTATTTGGAATATTAGTAGTTACATTATTAGCAGGACAGTAGTTAGTAGTAGTAATATTATTAGCAGTAGTAGTAGTAGTTTAGTATTTTTTAAACCAGGTATTATGGCATTGAAGAAATGCTCTACTACATATCTGTGTAAATATTATACAACAACATTATTTCTCTAGCTTCATTTTGTAATTTACATTTATACCCTGAAGTAAATATTTAAATATTATGATGACTAAATAACATTATGACGACTAAATAATATTATGACGACTAAATAACATTATGACGACTCAGGATATTATGTAGCATTTGTTTAATAAATAACAAAATCAGAAAATAAAAAATAAGTTTGTATCCGGTTACGTTCGGTAGTAAATGTCATAGGTGATTAAAACCTGGGAATATGGACAATACAGAGCTTGGTGATTCTTCTACATGATATCACACAGCTATATACACAGAGCAATCCATATACTGCGCTTTCATCCTACACCTGTAATCTTTGCTGTGTCATGCATGACTATGATCAACCACATGAATCGAACTAAAGGATACATAAAAATCTCCTAGAAAGTGATGATTCTGGTGTGTTGAGGGGAGGTTAGACTGTGTAAACTTCTTTGATACAAATACCTGAGCCCTGACACACAATGACTTAGACGGAAACTCCCAGGAACTTCTAGGAAGAAGTGAGCTCTGTAAAGGCTGCTGGTTTGAAGAATCTCATTGTCACGATGAGTAACTGTTAGTAACTATTAGTTCTTGCAGAACTGCTGTAGAACTAGAAGTATCAGCATTCTCATGTTAGGGAAACACTGGCAGCTGCTGTCTATGTATCTTTAGGGTAAATATTGTATTAGGGGGATATTATAGGAATACACTATAATTCAAGCATAATGAATATCTGTAATGAGCTATTAATATGCTGTATGTCTATAGAGACCTGGAGAGGTTCCTTTCTATCAGACTTGTCTTTTCTTGCCATCACCTTGGATAAACCCGAGAACACAGTGAATGGGGAAGTCATTTCTAAGATTTGGAATTTGTGATTAAGGAGTAAAGTCTAAAATGAGGAGCAGAGTCTTATAACCTCTGCAATGAGGCGGCAGGGAATTTACTGACTTACCATAAACCTAAATGACACATCAGGTGAAACCCGCCCTTTCTATAAATTTGGAAGCAAAATAATTAAAATAGCATTATATCTCAAGGCCACTGCAGCCTATACTTTACTGCCACAGAAATGTACAATATGCTGTATACAGATTAGACTACAGCAGCAGAAGAGAAGATGAGATAGCTCCAGAAATATTTCCTTACATTGAATCTTTTGCTTTAGTTGCCTTGCATTACTTAAAAAAAAAAGCATTAAATTACAGTATATATACACATTTTCTTTGTTAATGTCTACTCATTATTCTAACCTTTTCATATTGAAATATAGCTTTAGCTAAGACAATCGATAGATATGAAATAAAATAGATGGAAAAAATAAAAAATGATCATAGAGGAATCACCCAGTTCTGCATTGTCCACATTCCCAGGTTTTAATTTCTGACAGCAGCATCTACATTTACTACCGAACATAACCGATGATATTTCCTTATTTTTTTTATTTTCTGATTTTGCTATTTATTAAGCAAATGCTGCATAATATCCTGAGTCATCATAATAGTCTAAGATTTAGTCCAGGGTGTAAATGTAAATTATACAATGATGCTAAACAAATAATGTTGTTGTATAATATCTATCTATATCTATCTATATTAGAACATTTCTAAAAATATTTTAAACTATATTGATGGCAAGCTTAAGTGTTTTCATTGACTTACTGGTTTAAAAAGTGATAAAATACTACTACTACTTATAATAATACTACTATTAACTACTGTACTGCTAATCTTATAACTACTAATATTACAAATACTACTTAGTATATTACTATTAATAATATCAATACTACTACAACTAATAATAACATACCACTACGACTAATAGTATTACTACTACTGATATTACTAAAAGTAATATTGTTATTATTGCTGCTAATATTTATAATATTACTACTACTAATATATACTTAGCTACAATAAAAAAAAATATATATATATATATATTGGTAAATTATAAATTCCTAATTTAATAATAAGGATACAAAAATAACAGTATGTATATTTTGGATTATATTTCTGATATAAAATCTAAAATACATCTTTCCACCTTATCTTTTCCCGATAAATCTCATCCAGGTTTGAATTAATTGAACGATCAGTTCAGTTTTTAAGGTAAGATTAAAAACATTAGTGCGATCTCCAGATCGTACCCAGCATAGAGGTCCAGTTTATACAAAACTGTGCAAGTCACATGCCCTGGAGATGGGATCCCAGCAGTCACTAGACTGGGATGAGGTAATAATAACAGCAGCTATAACTATTATTATTACATACACATTGTAACATAACAATCCTCTTATCTCTTTTCTACTTTATATTATTTTTATTGTCTTCTTACTATTAAACAGTTTATTCTGAAGACTTTTATGGCAGCAGAGTACAGCAGCCAGTCACTGTCGTTCTCATTGTCTCCTCTATCTCACCTCCTTTCCTACTTATTGTCTAGCTTTCTTTTTATCAATTTTTAAAAAATATTTATCTCCCTTTTGCGATCTGTCTCCCCTCTTTCCCCTGTACTGTTCCTATTTTATTATTGTTTTTACTTTACTATTTTTTTGCAGACAGTCTTTACTGACATGGCAGGGTGCAGCAGTCAGTTACTGTCATATAAACATGCATGGGTATAAAGCTGGCATTTCCAGTTTTTAAGAAGCCACATTAAGATTTAACTATAATTCTTTTATACCAATAATATTTCTATCGATTTCACGCAATTTCTCATTTTACTTAATATTTCAGGTACAGAAACAATAGACAGACATTTATAAGTGTGATAGTTATTGAAGATCACCTGCTTCAGGTTTAGGTTAGTCCAATGTTCATATATGGTATGTGCGCCATAGTTTTAGGTTTCCTTCATGTGTAATTTTTTGTGGCAGTTTATTTGGGCTTGTAAAAAGCACCACAGAATTCATGCATTTTTTTAAGTATTTCTTTTTTGAGGCAGCATCCTTTTTGTATCTTTTTTTTTTTTTTTTTAGGCATTTTTCCTTCATATAGAGAAGTATATGGGAATAGGTCATACGCAGAGTATGCCGCATTTTGAAAAAAACATCATGGACTGTTAAATGGCCTGTTGTCTTACAGCTAACGTCAAGTCGCAGTGTTTTGATGCAAAAATACAGCATAAAACACTTGTAAAAACGCTGAAAAAAAAAAAAAATGCAGTTTTTTTTTTGTTTTTTTAAATGTGTGACACCACCCTCACTGCCATATCTTACTGCAGCGACCAGATCAATAATATTAGTAAGAGAATTTATAAAACTTCAATTCAGTTTGTAATTTTTGTTTGTGTTAGTTTTATTGCAGAGTAAAGTTAAGCTGGCCTTACACATAAGATACGTATCTGTAGAACTTTAAGCAGATTCAGCTAAATTTGGTGAAATCTGCTCAGCCTGTGGTCATAGTAAACTGAATCTGCCATTGATCTGCAGATAAACATCTCATATGCATTGCCAACTTAAGGCTGGGGCCTCATGTTGGGAATACACAGTGTTTTGGCCGCAGGAAAAAAAAATGCTGCATTTTACAGTAGCTGCAAAGTGGATGGGAGTCTGGCTAATCCCATCCCCACATTGCAGAAAAAAAATTGTGTTTTTGTAAATCGCAGCATGTCAATTATACCTATGGAAACTCTGGCGGTTTCTGTATAGATATAATAGAAACAGAAAGTCCACAAAGGAAAACTCTGCGGATTTTCTGTTAAATGCGCTGCTGAAAAAAAAACCGCAACGTGTTTCTGCTGCAGTCTTTTCCACAGCGCTTTTTGGCTGTGGCTCACTACATGGGGCCTTAGCCTAAGACTTGATATAACGCACGTAAGTCTATTTTTCTGCCAGTTTTATTGGTGTTTATTTTTAGCCAAAAACAACGCAGCCACTAGTCAATAGGAAAAGATAAAGTTGTAAGTACACATTGCATTTGGGTTTGTGGTGTTTCTCTGGTGTTTTTGATTTTGATTGTGCCACTGATACAGAATTTAACAAGAAAATCATATGCTTCTGTATGAAATTGAAGGCATACAGTAAAGAACTTCTGCAACAGTGTGATTCATGAAATAGATCTGTCATAAGTACACCCTGCATATAACTGCATATGGTTATATGGAATCTGGTCAAAGAATTTTACTGTATTTCCTTCTTAAGAGGAGGTGAATTTTTTTTCCCTTCAGGGTATACTGCACAAAAATATGTTCTTCAGGAGGGGTCATATTCCTTGCCAAACATATGTACCCATAGGTTTGGATATATCTACAATTCGATAGGTATGGATATATTTGCAGTTTCACTCCATTACACAAAAAAAAACAAGACAAAAAAAAAAAAAAAAAAACACACTTACCTTAAATGGAGTCTGACAGCAGTAAATTTATTACAAACAGTGGCGTAACTAGGAATGGCTGGGACCCAAGGCAAACATTTTACATGGGGCCCCCCCCGCACAAACCGCATTCCCCTCATTCCTGCACACACTATTATGCACAATAGTGGCCCCTGCACACACTATTATGCCCCATAGTGGCCCCTGTACACACTATTATGCCCCATAGTGGCCCCTGCACACACTATTATGCCCCATAGAGGCCCCTGCACACACTATTATGCCCCATAGTGGACCACCCATGAACAATTATTATACTTTGGGGTCTTTTCAGACCCCAGAGTATAATGATCAGAGACCCAGGGGAGGATACAAACTTAAAAAACTGTGTTACTTACCTGTCCTTGGCTCCGGCGCACTCCCCGCTTCTTCAACATTGGACCAGACATCACGGCCGGTGTCACAATGCATAATGACATCAGCCTGGATGTCACCAAGGAGGCTTGAAGCCTGCCGGAGCACAGGTGAGGTAAGTAACAGTAACACCTCCTCTGGGCCTCCGATCATTATACTCTGGGGTCTAAAAAGACCCCAGAGTATAATGATAGCAGTGTTTGTGGGGTTCGCGGCCTGCAGCCTTACTTACCGATCCCTGCTCCTGCCCACAACCGCATCTGCAGAAAGGGAAGAGCAGGCATCCGTGAGCAGGAGCGGGGATCGGTAAGTAAATAAGGCCCGTTACCTGCTGGGGTTGCTCCACAGGTAACAGCCTATTAAAAAAAACAAAAAAAAAAACGCATCAGGGGGCCCCCTAATGTTCCGGGCCCTGTGGCAGCCGCTCCCACTGCTACCCCAGTATTTATGCCCTTGATTACAAACCTAATCCCAGTACCTTGTAGAGGTGATTCTACAGTTTCCAAATATGCCTCTGTTATTCAGCATTGGAGTCCCATTTTCATGTAAATCTCTGTTTTATTCGTATGCAAATCAGGGGACAAGTGCTTAGCCTGGGAATCTAGAGATGAGACTAAAGTCCAGGCACGCAGAAACAAGCCTCCAAATCACTTGTTCCCTCAAATGGTTACATTTTGCATTTGTCTCAAGCAGGGGGCATGTACAATACAGAGCAGTGTGCCCCCACATCCAATATTAATACTTCTGCTGGGTTCTCTACATGTAATTCTGCCAGGAGAAACTGTAAAATAGCATGCATACAGCTGAAAAAAAACAGAGAACATAATATAGAACATTCAGGGATACTGAACTGCAGGTTGCGATGCAGCTAAAAAGATCAGGAAAGCTGTGTGCTATCTACGGCTAATATCCCATCAGCAATAACACAAGTTGCAAGTCAGAAGTAGATAGAGCTACACACACTAACTGCCAGAAGTGAGAAGCTGCAGACTCCTCTCTGTGCTGTGTACAGACATGCAGAGCCTATGAACAGAGACCTGCCCCTCCCCCCTCCACTCAAAGTGTTGAGCCGGCTGGTTTCTAAAGAGGGAACTTCCCTAGTAACAGGGAGTGAACAGAAAATCACCAGGAAGGGAGACACCTAGTGGCAGGACCTTTAGAAAGAATTTTCAGGCTGAAGACAGCAACATTTTTAAATAAAGTGCCTTACATTTTGGTCCAGAATCACATGCTCTATTGAGTGAGACTAAGTTGTCTGAAAAGCTAGTGACCATTTAAGTCCATTAGGCCATTTTCACATGTCTGTGTTTGTTTCTTGTCCATGAAAACATGATTTGTTTTTCATCCATGATTTTACCTTTTCCTCTGTTTGCTGTTTGTCCATGGTTTTCCATTTATATGCCATTTTTACATCAATAAAAAAAAAAAAAAAGCAATAGGTGCTATTTTGATCCAACCCACAGGTCACATGACTGCACATATGCAATTTTCAGAGCATCTCCTAGCAATGGTCTGTCAAAAATAGACCATGCGACGAATGCCCCATCCAGGTTGCCTTATGTGTCCCTGTCCGCAGTTGGGCTTTTGGCACATGATTTGGGTTTGTCCGATTATACAAAGTTTCTGGAAAGAGGTCGTGGATCTCTTGGCGGAAGTTCTGGCTATGCCTATTCCATTCACCTCAGAGCTCTGTCTCTTTGGGATATTAGATGAGGAACTGTGGCAGCACCATGTTAGAGTATTCCTGCGGGAGTTTTTATTTTATGCCAGGAAAGCTATCACACTGCGATGGATGGCTTCAAGACCCCCATCAGTATCTCAGTGGAGGAAGCTCATTAATTCTGATTTCCCATTTAATCAGATTGTATATAAAGGGAGAGTGTGCCCTCAGAAGTTCCATAAGGTGTGGGGTGCATGGTGTAGTTCTTCTTTAACTCAGTATACGGCACCCTCAACACGAATCATCATACATTCCCTCATGCCATGAGGGCCGGAGAGGAGCCTGAAGTATCCACAACCTCTCATCATTCTGTGATGTGCTCTTGTTGAGGTCATTGATTTGTAGATTGTATGTTTCTGCTTATTGCTTGTACTGCATCTAATATGATCTGCATATTTCCCATCTTTTATTGATCATGTTTGATGGGTCTGCCTTGTGCTGTTTATGCGATGGGAGGGCTGAGGACTGACTGGGGTGGTGTGGCATTTTATGTGCTTCTGTATTTGGTTGTTCCTTGTGTGCGAACTGTTAATTGTTTTGCCTTTTTTTTTCCTCTTGTGTTTGGTACACAATTTTCAATAAAACCAGTATAAAAAAAATAAAAATAAAAAATAGACCATGCATAGAAAGCCTTTGTGTGCTGTTAGTGATTTCCCCTGACACATTAAGGGGGAATTTATCATAACCTGCACTCCACAATTCTGAGGCACCAAAGTAGAGATATTTGACTTTTTGCGTTTATTTGCTCAAAAATTGTGACATTTTGCATTTTTACACCAATCACTTTACTTTTGAAATTGTGGTGGGAAAGTGAGTGTGGTTAGCTTGTCTAGCTGTTTGCACACTAGATTTATCAAATGTGCTTTAAAAAGTTGTTCCAATCTCACTCCAGTGAAGGACGTTGTAGAAAGTGGATACTAGATGTGTAAAGCTAGACACTTATTAGATTTTTGTCACCTCAAATAGCCAAAATTTTGATCATTTAGGCTGTTGAACAGCTGACAATTTGCCATGTAGATGAATGTCCGCGGCTTTAGTCTGCAGAAAGCAAATCTGCTGTACTGGATATTGTTGAGATGGGCCAGAAGGACCAGGGTTTGTTATGACTGGCTGCTTTTGGCCAATCATCAGCCAACTTCTGCAGACTCAATGCACCTTGATGGGGTAGTTTAGATATAAATGGTGATGTGGGATCAGTCATACGGACAAAGTCTGAAATCTAATTTGTATGGCTGCCTTTAGACTTAAAGAGGTTATCCAGTTTCTATATTTGGTGGCATTTCCTTAGGAGAGGACATCAATATTAGATCTGTAAAGGTCCTACAACCAGGACCCCCACAGACCCAACAGAGTAATGATTACATGCTGGGACCTGTGCTGCTCACGATTTGTAGCAGCAGGTTTTGGTACTGAAAAACTGCCCTATAGACTTCAATGGTGCAGGGCCGCAGTCCCAAAAAACGCCACTACAAATTGTACGGCAAGTAAGTAGGTCCTAGCATGTAAACTTTACCGAGAGCCATGCTGTCCTCGAACAGCAGATCTAAGGGGTTGTCGGTGTTGGACCCTCACAGATCTAATATCGATGAACTATCCTAAGTGTAGGCCAGCAGTGTTAAACTGCATAACCCCTTTAAAGATGCACCAAATTTATCATGCAACTTTTGATACATTTGGCACAAATTATGGCAATGCAGACTCCAGCAAAATGACTTTAAGGCTATGGCCCCATGTAGCGGGCCGCAGCAAAAAGCTCTGCGGGGAAAAGACACGGGTTTTCCCTGCAGCGCTTTTCTCAGAAAGTCTGCAGAGGTTTCCTCTGTGGACTTTCTGCTTCTATTATACCTATAGGGAAATCACAGCATGTCCGCTACACATATTTTTCCGCAATGTGTGGATGGGATTCGCCAAACCACGGCATTCACATCATGTGGGGCCCCGGCCTAAAAATTCCTCTTGTAATATATTGTCTCTATTGACCTGAATATGGATAGGTTCACATTTGCACAACCTGCACGGAGGACTTTTCTCTCCACCGGTTTTAGTATAAAAATGTTTACCCGCGGACCCTATTATAGTCTATGGGGTCCGCGGGTAAACGCCGTTTTACGTTCACACTTGCGCTTTCCATCATTCTGGTTGACCAGGGGACCCGAATGATGGAAAGCCCAGCGCAAGTGTGAACCTAGCCTAAGTGTTTTCTGTTCAAAAACAGACAAAACTGGTGCATGTTCCATTGTTTTCTGCATTGTGTCAGTGTATGGAAAAAATACGTGTATAAATGTTTTACTAGTGGGTTAGTATGGCGATTATAAGGGGAGCTGTGAATGACATGGTTTGATAGGCATCATACTGTCATTAAATTGGCATTTGGAAATCACAGCGCCCATATATCACTGATACACAGGAGGCCGCTGTGGTTGATGTTTGCCCCTAGGAAAGCTACCTGACAACTGAAGTTACAGTCTGGTAAGTATCTGTACTATCACAAATGTGTTTCTATCAGGTCAGCAGCTTTGTCATGTCACATGAGTTTCAGTTAGTATAATTGCTGTGATATTGCAATAGCATTTCTATCAGGTAAATTACTGTGACATCACTGGGGGTTTTAATCATGTAAATTACTGTGACATCACAAGTGGGTTTCAGGCAGATAAGTCACAACACAGGTAGGTTTTAGTCAGTTAAGAGGAACCTGCCACCATGAAAATGCTGTGTAATCTGCAGGCACCATGTTATAAGCAGGAGCAGCTGAGCAGATAGATATATAGTTATAGGTCTAGAAAAGATTCAGTATAATTTGTCCTTTATCCATTTATTTCTCTGTTCTATGACTAGAAGGATTAATTGCGTCCAGTGGGCGGTCCTAACATTGATTGACAGCTATCTCTGTAGGCGCAATCACTAATAGGTCCGCCCACTGGACTCTATTACTCCTACCAAGCATAGAAAGAACAGAGAATTAAATGAAAAAAAATGACAGATTAGAATTAATCTTTTCTTACAAAACTATATATCAATCTGCACAGTTCCCCCTTCTCTATAACATGCTGCCTGCAGATTAGACTGCATTTTTACGGTGACAGGTTCCTTTAAGCTACTGTAGAAATCACATGTACCTATCTCAGACAGGTACCATTGTGTGACATCACAAATATGGTTACAGGTAAGCTACTATGACATCACAACTGTACTTTTAGGTAATCTGCTCTTACATCACTGTGTGTTTCTATTAGATAAGCTGCTATGACATCACTGCTGTTTCTATTAGATAAGCTGTTGTGATGTCACTGTGTTTTAATCATGTACTGTATTGTAACATCACTGGTGGATTTTAGTAGGAAATAATAAGCTCTCTCAATTTCAGAGGGGGGCTTACTACATACAGTAGTTTGTAGGGAGCCCCTGTCTGAAATTAAGAGACATTATTGACACTGTTAAAGTTGGCTTATATGTTAGTATGCCTTTAAATTGACAGTAATTACCTTCTATATTGGCAGCACCTGGCTATAGAGCATGTATCGCTCTATTGCGGTTCTGCAGTAGTAATTGCTATGTGGGTTATGTGCATTCTGCTTAACATGTTCCATGATGCATGATTAACCTTTCTTTTGCTGTGATTTCTTTGCAGATAGTCATGTACAGTTGTTGCCTCCAGTGATATGCAGACACAGTGTCGGACTGGGATGTCTAGGGTCCACCAGTGGAATTGTTTCTAGGGGCCCACCATCAGGACCCCTGCAAATCAGTGGTACCGAGACAGGGTGGCTAAAGGTAACATGTCGGGAGCCATGCTGCTCACCCACTATACCATGTGCACCACTGCACTACCTAAACCTACTGCTACACCTTGTAAGGCAAGTAAACAACGTGCCTCGTAGAATTGTTACCTTTACCTGTAGCCACGCTGTCCTGGAAAAGCTGATCTGCAGAGGTCCTGGCTGTTGTATCATCGCAGATGTAATATTGATGGCCTATACTAAGGACAGGCCATCAATATTAGAAAGATGGATAAATCCTTTAAAGAGGTTGTCCAGGAATTGGAGCAACCCATGTGGCTGGCAGGAGGTGTAAAGTAAAAAATAAACAAATTAAAAAGCATACTCGCCTGTCCCCAACACTCCATTGTCCGCTGCCAGTGTCCATTCAGTCTCGTGCCGGCGCCTCCTTGCTGGGAGTTCTGCATCTCATGTGACTGCTAAGACCAATTAGGGACAGGATTTCTAGAAATGAGGTGCCGCCATGAGACCGAACATAGGCGGGGGACAAAGGGGTACTAAGGACAGGTGAGTATGCTTTTTTTTTTTGTTAAATTTTCTTATTTTTACACCTGTCTGGCGGCCGCCACGGTAGTCGCTCCAGTTTATGGACAACCACTTTTAAGAGGTTGTCTGGGCCAAATTTTTCTATGGTCACTTCACTGGTCCCCCCATACAGTGGCCTCTTCAATGGTCCCCCATACTGTATGGGGAACAGTGATGGAGCTATTATATTGTGTGGGAGCAGTGATGGTGGCTAACATCCTGTGGGGGGGGGGGCATTAAACTGTGTGATGCATATTAAAGGAGTTGTCCAGGGTTAATCTTTTTTATGGCCTAAGCTTAGGATAGGCCATAAATACCTGATCAGTAGGGGGCTGACACACGGCCCCATCAGCTGTTCGGAGCCACTTCTGGCACCCGTTCTGTACACAAAAAAGGGCCAGAAGCAGAAAGCTCCATCCACTGTATAGCAGCCCAGCGCCTTCACTGCAGCTCAGCTCCTACTGACTTCAATAAGTGCTGAGATACAGTGAAGGTGCCCGGCTAATACACAGTGGACAAAGCTTTCTGCTTCTGGCCCTGTACTGTGTACAGGACGGGCATCAGAAGTGGCTCCATACAGCTGATCGGTCCGGGGTCAGCCCGTACAGATCAGATATCTATGGCCTATCCCGAGGATAAACCATAACAAATTATGCCTGGACAACCCCTTTAATTTTTTTCTTTTTTTTATAATTAGTCCGGGGGAGGTGACTCCCACCTACACCCCAAAAAAAAACAAAAACCCCCAAAACATACTCACCTGTCCCCAGTGCTCCACTGTCCTCCCAGCACGGTCCTTCAGCTGGAAGAACACAAGAGAACTGCAGGACCGAACCACGCTGGGAGACACTGGGGACAGGAGAGAAAGTTTGGGGGTTTTTTTTTGTTTTGTTTTTTCGCCTGCCCCGGTGTAATAAAAAAAACAAAAAAAAAATAAAATATACATATATATATATATATATATATATACATATACACACACACAGTACAGACCAAAAGTTTGGACACACCTTCTCATTCCAAGAGTTTTCTGTATTTTCATGACTATAAAAATTGTAGATTCACACTGAAGGCATTAAAACTATGAATTAACACATGTGGAATTATATACTTAACAAAAAAGTGTGAAACAACTGAAAATATGTCTTATATTCTAGGTTCTTCAAAGTAGCCACCTTTTGCTTTGATTACTGCTTTGCACACTCTTGGCATTCTCTTGATGAGCTTCAAGAGGTAGTCACCTGAAATGGTCTTCCAACAGTCTTGAAGGAGTTCCCAGAGATGCTTAGCACTTGTTGGCCCTTTTGCCTTCACTCTGCGGTCCAGCTCACCTCAAACCATCTCGATTGGGTTCAGGTCTGGTGACTGTGGAGGCCAGGTCATCTGGCGTAGCACGCCATCACTCCTTCTTGGTCAAATAGCCCTTACACAGTCTGGAGGTGTGTTTGGGGTCATTGTCCTGTTGAAAAATACATGATGGTCCAACTAAACGCAAACTGGATGGAATAGCATGCCGCTGCAAGATGCTGTGGTAACCATGCTGGTTCAGTATTCCTTCAATTTTGAATAAATCCCCAACAGTGTCACCAGCAAACCACCCCCACACCATCACACCTCCTCCTCCATGCTTCACGGTGGGAACCAGGCATGTAGAGTCCATTCGTTCACCTTTTCTGCGTCGCACAAAGACACGGTGGTTGGAACCAAAGATCTCAAATTTGGACTCATCAGACCAAAGCACAGATTTCCACAGGTCTAATGTCCATTCCTTGTGTTCTTAAGCCCAAACAAGTCTCTTCTGCTTGTTGCCTGTCCTTAGCAGTGGTTTCCTAGCAGCTATTTTACCATGAAGGCCTGCTGCACACAGTCTCCTCTTAACAGTTGTAGAGATGTGTCTGCTGTTAGAACTCTGTGTGGCATTGATCTGGTCTCTAATCTGAGCTGCTGTTAACCTGCGATTTCTGAGGCTCGTGACTCGGATGAACTTATCCTCCGCAGCAGAGGTGACTCTTGGTCTTCCTTTCCTGGGGCGGTCCTCATGTGAGCCAGTTTCTTTGTAGCGCTTGATGGTTTTGGCCACTGCACTTGGGGACACTTTCAAAGTTTTCCCAATTTTTCGGACTGACTGACCTTCATTTCTTAAAGTAAAGATGGCCACTCGTTTTTCTTTACTTAGCTGCTTTTTTCTTGCCATAATACAAATTCTAACACTCCATTCAGTAGGACTATCGCTGTGCATCCACCTGACTTCTGAACAACACAACTGATGGTCCCAACCCCATTTATAAGGCAAGAAATCCCACTTATTAAACCTGACAGGTCACACCTGTGAAGTGAAAACCATTTCAGGTGACTACCTCTTGAAGCTCATCAAGAGAATGCCAAGAGTGTGCAAAGCAGTAATCAAAGCAAAAGGTGGCTACTTTGAAGAACCTAGAATATAAGACATATTTTCAGTTGTTTCACACTTTTTTGTTAAGTATATAATTCCACATGTGTTAATTCATAGTTTTGATGCCTTCAGTGTGAATCTACAATTTTTATAGTCATGAAAATACAGAAAACTCTTGGAATGAGAAGGTGTGTCCAAACTTTTGGTCTGTACTGTATATATATATATATATATATATATATATATATATGTGTGTGTGTGTATGAAGGAGCCACTGTATGGAGTATATACTCCACAGTGGCCCCCACACAGTATTATATGCTCCCAACAGCCCCCTCCGCTTCGGTGCTATTATTATACTCTGGGGTCTCCTCAGACCCCAGGGTATAATAATCGGAGGCCCAGGGAAGGTGATTAAAAATAACAAACATTCATACTTACCTTGGCATCCTCGCTCCATCCTGCCGTCTTCAGGCCCGACGTTGCTACTGAGGCCTGTGATTGGGCCTCAGCGGTCACGTGGGGGCGCACTGACGTCATTACGCGGCCGCGTCCCATGTGACCGCCGGGGCCTAATCACAGGCCTCCGTCACATGACGAAAGAGCGCTGGAGAGAACGCTGTGCCCAGGAGAGGTGAGAATATGTATTTATTATTTTCAGTCACCTCCCCTGAGTGCCCTGCCCTGCCATCTATTGGAAAGGGGCCTGCAATATGCCAGGGCCCCTTTCCAATAACAGTATGTATAGTGGTTGGGGAACCAGGCTTTACCCGACCGCTATCATAGTGGTCCGGGGCCCAGCCATCTCCAGCTGGCCCCGTACCCTGCCGAGCCCGGTCGCACCCCCTGCGACGCGATCGTTACGCCACTGGTCAGGGGCCCGATTGGGATGGTCAGGATCCCGATTGGGCCCCTGACCAATGCATCTGCATTGGCAACATGACTAATAGTCGGGGCTCGGGGCCCACCGGTGAGCCAGTCCGACCCTGTGCAGACACCTAGTTCCAAACTGTATTGGGCTATGTTATAAGTTTGTGTCCATGACCACTGATTCCTCCAGGGAAAGACCTTGAGAAGAAAAAGAGAAGAGTTGAACTACCAGTCAGCACAGGAACCAGTAGGTAGCTAGCAATCGGGGGTCAGTGGCACTAGTTATAGTAGCGCACCACTCCAGGGCTTAGTTACAGCCACAGTGGAGCTGAGAAATGGCTGCCGAGAGCGAGGGCCACAGTGGAGCTTGAGAATTGTTACTGAGCAATGAGCCACAGCATGGAGCAAGGGAGTGCTCAAATGAAAGGACTGCACACCGAACCATTCATTTCTATGGCCACATACACACGACCGTGTAGTATCATGGGCCCGTGTATGCGGCCATGAATCTGGGGAAAAACTCTGAACGGGTCCTACACCTGCCCATTTTGTGACCTGTGCTCACTTACAGTAGTGAATGGGGCCCTGGAGGTACTGGCAGCACATGGATGTTATCTATGCAGTTTAATCACGGCCCTTCCTTACAGGAAGGGTTTCTGAGAGACATTATAACTTCTGCAGACTGAGGAGTGCTGAGGAGTATTGTATTGCCTAGACTGATGTATTTGTCAGCTGTCAAGTAACAACCTCTCATTGTCAGGACCTCAGTAACCATAAAGTATTGTGCCTGCTTGTGAAACCACCAGATAAGTTTTCCTCTGAAGTAAAGTTGGCTTTTCCCGCCACCCATGTGTCTGTCTGAATTTGTTGCTGCACCACTGGGTCTGTAGCGCTTTCTGCCTGGTCTTTATACCACAGGTTGGTTTTAGTCTGGTAAAGGGGCACTTAACTAAAAAGGACTACAGATTTTTATCCTAACTGTGCCTCAATGCATGTATTTATATGGCTGTCTGTCTGTAGGAGATGTCATTTTGTTAATAAAGTTAATGGTAAAAAACACAGAAACAACTAAACAGAGGAGACACAGAAAGATTTCCTCCACAGACATGATGAGATGATGCTGTAGTAATACTGTTTGTGGTCTGCTCCTCAATACACTATTCTATACTACTCTATACTATACTACTAACATGGCTCCTGGAGAATTAACTGAATGCCAGGGGTCACATGACATGTGTGAAACTCACATGTTCATACCTCCCAACTTTCAAAGGACAGAAAAAGTGACAGAATGTGCTGAAAATTTAGCCCCACCCACTTCTACTTTGATTCCACATATTCCCATCCATTTCTTTGTGCCCCTACACAGTATAATGTCCTACAGCCACCCTAACATGATATGCCCTCACATTATAATGTTCCCTCCAATTACCCCCACAGTACAAAGTCCCACTCCAGTTGCCCCAAGTTTAATGTCCCCCTCCAGCTGCCCCCACAGTTTAATGTCCTCCTGCAGCTGCCCCCACAATATTATGTCTCTCTCCTGATACCAACCAAACACAAAAAACACTAATGCTCACCTCTCCTCATTCCCCTGCTGTTCTGTGTGTAGACTCTGCTCCTGGAGGCTTCAGGGTGCTCTAGGCGAGATTTAAGTGACATCATTCATTGCGCCTACTAATCTCAGAGCAGAGACAAGGGGCAAATGGTGATGCAGGGAGCGGACGACTCCCTGTTTCACCAATCTTTTTCTCTGATGGACGCAGATGAGTTAAAGCCAGGACATACCTCCAGATGACCGGGACAGGACCCATAATCCGGGAAGATTGGAAGGTATGCATGCTCAGTCCTATTTAGTTCTATGGATACCTTTCACAGGACTAAAAATGGACCATACCATTTTATTTTTCTCTAGGGACAGACTACTGCACTGATATAAAAAAAATAAAAAAATAATAATAATAATATGATATGTAGATAACAGAATATCACACAAATAAGGTCATAAAAACAGGAATACCTCTTTAAGCTTCTGTGACATTACATGCGTTAAAGTGAGGTGACCAACTGTGACATCACAAGTAGGTTTCATACAGGTAGTATGCTGTGACATCACAACTGTGGACCATCGGGTGAGCTGCTGTTATTTTACAGTTGTGACCTCACAAATTGGTATTAAGCAAATAAATTAGGCTACATTAACACAAACACGGCTTCTGATATGTCAGAAGATCAGAACAATGGACAGAAAACTTACCTTTTGATCCGTCCTTATTCATTTCAGTGTTAGAATTAAAATGAATGGTCCCTTCTGTTTGGTTTCCATTTTTTTAGTTGGAAAAAAGAACACTTAGTTGGCATTATATTTTTCATCTGAAAAAAAACCAAAACCAGACAGTCGGGACTTTTAATCTGCCATGTGTGAATATACCCCTAGGCCAGATTAAACACATCATTTTAGAGCATTTTTCAAAGCCAAAGACACTGTGGCCAGATGTTCACAGTTAGTCTATAGGCACATATAAATATCTCTACACACAGAGTTATGCTTTGTGGATTTTGTTGGTATTTGTAAATGCGGCAAAATCTAGATTTGGAGTTTTTCATGGTGTGCTCAATAGTGCTTCAATAGGCTTTCTAATATATCCCACAATGTATACCTGCACACTTGAAGTACCCCTTGCTTTCTGAAACCCCTTCTTCCTGTCTCAGGCTAGATTCACACAAGTGATTGCTATACGTTTGGGGTTTTACGTCCTCGAACCCACTTAAAAAATTCGGCAAAAAAAAAGTCTTGCAAGCAGGACATTTCTATCCGCATTTTTCGGGTGGAAACTTGGTGGACCCCATTATAGTCTATGGGGTCCGCAGGTAACCGTCTTTTAAGCGGGTTAGCTTTCTGTTTCTCCAGACCCCAAGCGGACCTGAAGAACGGAAAGCTGAACGCTAGTGTGAACCTAGCGTCAAATACATTGCAGCATTACATCATTCTGGCACATGCACTGTGAGATGTGCTGGAATTAGGAGGTGTTACAATGTATTTCAGATAGGGCTGGAATTAAGGAGACATTTGAGAAGGCAAGAGCGTTTACAAGGAGAAGAGATGTGGGCGGCAAACAGAGGAGGGGCAGGGGGCCTGGAAGAGAGCTCAGGTACCGCAACCTGAAAAATGCCCCAGTAGCACTAATTTGCATATTAATATAAAGCTCAATTACTCGAAGGCCTGGGATATTTGTAGCTTTACTGATTGATTTTTAGCTACTGAACTACAGTCCAAATGAATGCATTGAGTTGTATGTAATATTGTGGATTGCAGATATTAGTTAAAACCAATCACTTGGTTGCAGTGTGACCCTGGCCTAAAACGTGATACCCAGACTGGACATGTTTCTAAAATATTAATAAACCAATTACATGGTTGAGACTTCATTACTTGCTCAAAACTAGTAATTTGTAGTAGTAGTGGTCAGAAAGGCAGCTAAAATAGTGGGACCAAGCTCCGTCATGCTTTTACTCTCATTTAAAGGGGTTGTCCAGTTTCAGCAACTAAATGTTATTGCTTGTATAATGAAAATGTATACTATGTGTACTTTCAATTCCTCGTAGTTTTCTAGATATCTGCTTGCTGTCATTTATTATGCTTACTTCCAGGGGGACAAAAATCAGTCCATGGTCATGTGACAGTCATCACATGACCATGGACTGAGTATCACATGACCTGTTCTAGTCTGTTCTACTTTATCCACTGGAAGTAAGCAGAACGAATGACAGCAGAGATCTCGAATTAATACAGAAAGTGTATTAGAAAATTGTATTTGCTTGCTGAAACTGGACAACCCCTTTAACTTTCAAATACCTTGAAATGAGGTTACCCTAGTAAGGCCTGTTTGTCCTGAGCACTTGACTATAATTCATAGCCCCCTTCTCTCCATGCTACCTTTCCGTTTTAATTGACTTTTACTATTGTTGCCCTCAGCAACTGTATCTTCAGCTTTTCCTATTTGGTCTGAATCCTTTCTTGCTAGTTTTTATTGAGGTATCAATCACCAACTAGAAACACCTAACTAATGGGGCCAAAAGGGTAGCTCAACCCTAGTCATAAGAAATGGGGGGCTTCAGTTACAAGATAAATTCCTAATGCATGTAGTGAAATAACAGAATTAATGACATCATCAAGAATGGTGATAGGGGTAGGATTCACATTTTTAACAACAGGTTCCCCATATGGTGTATAGGATGTCCATTGTATAGAGCACTGAAGAACAGTTTTTTTTTTACCCTAATAATGAACAAGTACAGTATTAGCTGATAAGAGTTAAGTGTATGAAGGGCCTATTCTGGGCCTCATAGAATGTAAGCTCCTGCGAGCAGGGCCCTCACTCCTATTGTGTGATATGTTTATTTCTTTGTCACATTGTAATGTCTCATATTGTCTGTTCATGTGTCCCCTGATTTGTAAAGTGCTGCGGAATATGTTGATGCTATATGAACGTTATTATTATTATTATTATTATTAATTCTGGCTTTTCTGCTACCTGAGGCGGAAATTGAAATGGTTCCCACTCCCCCCGAAGTTCAAAAATTAGTCTTGACTACCACTGCGTATGCGCACCGCTCAGCATTAAAGTCGCCTGAATGAGATACGTCACTGAACCCCCGTAGTATGCTCAGTGATTGAAAGGATTAAAAGAAGCTGGAGGACATGCACCCAGCCTCAGTTCTCAGCTTATAGGGGTTTCCAGGAATTGGACAAACTCCGGGGGGAAGGTGGGGTCCCTGGGCAGGTGTAAAAAAAAAAAAAAAAAAAAATAAAAAATACTCCCGTCCCCAACACTCCAGTGTCTGCCGCCAAAGCCCGTTTGGTCGTGCTCCTTGGCCCCTGCAAGCCCTGCGCCCCATGTGACCACTGAGGCCAGTGATTGGAGAGGGACTGCTGACACATTTCCCTGTCCAGCAACCGCTGAGGCCAATCACGTGAGATGCAGGGCTTCTGAGGAGCACCAGTATGGTTTTTTTTTTTTTTTTAAAGTTACTCCTGCCCCAGACCCCTCAGAGTTTATCTAATTCCTGGAAAACCACTTTAAGAATAATGTCCTATAGTGGCCTTCATACAGTATAATGTCCCATATTGGCCATTTCACATAGTATAGTAATCCCAAAGTGGCTCCTATAATTTTTCCCAAAATTTTGGTTCAGCTAAAGCCAAAGTTTTTTGGCTTCGCAACTGTATCCCTGACGTCAGGCAGAGGCGCCAAAGAGAACAGGGAGCTGCGACCAGAGTCCAGGGAAGGTGAGTAACATTGTTTATTATGTTTTGGTCAACTCTCCTTGGCCGTCGCTTATTATACTCTGGGTTCTCTTCAGACCCCAGAGTATAATAACAGTTTTGCTTAATATATTTTCAGTCCAAATGAAACTGCTGGGTGAGTTTGCCCAACAAATACTCAGTGCCCCCCCTTAGGGACTCAGCAATCTACCTCCTGAGGCAAGATACTGATCTCGCCTCATGGCCCTGAGTGTATGCATGAATACAGTACAAAAACCCAGTTCAGTGAATAAATATGGTATCACTATGAAACACAGGAGCATAAATACTGTAATATAAACATCCATCTATCTGCATTACAGTTAGCATTAACATAGAGAGTATAGATTTAATCACTTTGCTTATATTAGTCATTGGTGAAGATATAAATTAGTTTGGTGGAAATTCAGCTTTTGTTGCTATTAAGGCAAATAGGTATGTGTCCATAAGTTATTGTTTTACCACCTACTAGGGTACATTGTTTTTGAGTATATGTATATCCCATTAATTCATTCTTTACAATCGCTCCCCTACTGCCAAAAAAATCAGTCATACATAGGATGCCCCTCCTCCAAACCTATTGGCAAGGTTCTCCTGCAAGTTTTGGTTCAATCCAAACCAGAAGTGCTATTATTAAACTCTGCAGAAAAATAATAAAAAGCTCATACTCACCTTTTCTCACCTCTCCAGGGATGTGGTGTCTAGTCTTCCTTCCCAGCATCTTCCGGCTGTGGCATCCCAGAGCTGGCTATGGCTGGGCTGAGGGTGATCTCTGTGCATTGTATTATTTCCTGTTGCTTCATAGCCTGTGTGACATAGCAGGGGGGTCCTGAGTCTCACACAACACAGCGCCACCTAGTGAGCCTCACACATGCATTACACCTCCCATAGGATTGAATAGTAACCAAATGTCCAATGGGAGGACATCGCCTGGGAAAAGGGGAGGAGTCAGCTGATCACTGGGTCCCCATGGTAACACCCCTGCAGGAAGGTCCTGCGTGTGAGGAGTTAGAAGTGTGGAGTGTTAGGAGGAGGAGGTGAGGAGATAAGTGTGATGTCCTGTGAAGAAAGCAGTGAGTTTAGTGCAGGAATCTCAAGTCCTAGACAGGCCCAGGAAGGTTGGAGAGCTGACATACTCCAGCTATTCAGAAGATCCTGTCCCCTGTCTGCCTAGCCATCGCCCTGAAGGAAGACAAGCATCATTATCTTGTCAGCATGAGACTGTGGAGAGAACATTCTGGAACACGTGCTCCATAGCCAGTATCACAGGATCCAGGGGCCAAGGCCAGACCTGTGGAATATCCTGCCACCCTGACTATTGCACCCCGAAACTCTGAGCTAGGACCACATAACGTGAGTGGGGAATATTATGTACTAGTATCATGGTGGGCATCCTCCTATGAGCCAAATAGGAGCCCAGACGCACCTTAGGGCTGTAACACTGAAGTATAAGGGGCTAGGAACACCTTTCATCAAGTCTACCCTGCACCCCAGGACTTTGCTGTGTCACCAGGCGTACCCCGTTGTTATGTAATGAAGAAACTGTTTAAGCATTTGTGCCTCCACACCCATGGAAGTAAAAGTTCAACTTTACAACCGTTTCTGTGTCTGACTCTGCACCGACAACATCAGGGCGCCCCAAACACCACCAGTCGGCACAGTATAGGGGAAGCGCCCCGGGGGAACAATCACCACCAACATTTGTGCAGCCCCCTCATCACCGGTACCAGTGGTGGTAACGTGGGACAGCACCAGCGCTGCGCCCTCGTGCCCAGAGACCGTGACAAGTCTGCGCTGTTTGCACCCCGCAATCCCAACTGCAGCGTTACCTTCCATCTGGTCACCGCAAGCAAAACTGGCGTCACGAACAGGATACGGGTGTGTGCCATTTTGAGAAAGTCGCCACGAAAAGTGCGCCAAATTGTCTCCAGAGCATCGGTCTTTATTGTGGACTTTGCTAAGATCAAGTTTATTCCCTGAGAGTGCTTGCCACAAAGAGGGGGAGCCCTAAACCCCTGAAGTAAGCCCTAAAGACTGTCCTCTCAGTGTGTTACAGCCCTGGAAGAGTTAAAACGCCCAGGACTTGTTTGCTGCGCCACATCGCTGTGTAAGAACGCCCACAAAGGGTTAACTGTACCTTGCAAAAGTGCGGGAGATTTTTAGCACTGCCCATGAGGCCAGGAGACCCATCTGCCGCCATCTTAGGAGAGCCCAGAATGCTGAGCGCAATGCTCCAGCGCACCCATACAAGAAAGTGAAAGGCGAATGTGCCAGCGCTATTTCTGACTCTCCGGTGCCGCATCACCGTCCCTGCTGTGCACCGCTGATCTCTGGTCCACGCTGCAGTTGCTGTCAGTGAGTACTGTGCCTCCCTGTCCTTGTCTTCAGTCCTCCCACGGCCCCAGCGAGTGTTTTCCGTGTACAGTGTCCGTGGGGAGTGCCACCATTAAAGAGGGGGAGCACACCGTCAGCCTGCATCACAGTGACTCTGTTAATAGCTACAGCATTCTTAAAGGGACAGCATTCCAAGTTGTAGTCTCCATTCCCTGCCAGCAAGCAGTTGAGTTTCTTAAAGAGACGGCGACCTAATTTCAGTCATACCTGCAAACAACATGACTGAGCAAAGTGACATTGTGCCATCTGTTTCTAGTGATCCAGCAGTGACCATGGCGAGCAGCCTACCATTCTCCATGCCATTTTACCCTGGCGCACCATGGCTGCCGCGCTACAAAGGGGAGGCGCATACCCTCAGGGACTTTCGTGAGAAGATGCTGTCTCTCTTCCAGTTCTATCCTCTGAATACAGAACAGCAGATACAGATCCTGCTTGGCCAGCTTGAGGGTGCTGCAGCTAGGGAGGTCAAATCCTGGCCTGCCTCTGACAAAAGAACCCCTGGGCAAATTCTGGACAAACTCCAGGTGAACTTTGACGTGCGATCTGTCTCCGAGGTAAAGATGCGCTTCTTTTCCAGACGACAACTACCTGGTGAGACCCTGCGGGACTATGCTTTATCCCTCCAAGAGGCGTTCAGAGCTGTGGTGCAAGTGGATCCACGTGAAAATGTGGACTCTGATAAAATCTTGCTTGACCGCTTCATAGAAGGGGCGGGTACCACATTGCTCCAGAGTCAGTTGCGAATGCTTGCTGCACAACATCCCAGCATCACGTTTGCTGACTTCAAGGCCCTTGCCATCCAGGTCTTGGGACAGGAGCAGCCCCAGCCGAGCCCAGTCATCTGTGCTCCCTCACCTGGACCCTCAACAAGCCTCGCTCCAGTTGTCCTGCCACTACCTCTGGGTACCTCACCTGCCGCCCAAACTGCGCAGACTACACCAGCAGACTCCAGAGATGACCTTCTGGCCCGAGTGGATCATCTGACCCGTGCCATGGAACAGATCACCGTCCGTCTAGATCGTCTGACCCAGCTGTCTTCATCGTCCAGTGATCCTTTGCGAAGTCTCAACATCTCACCTGAGTCGCCACCCAGACGTCCGTCTTCAGTGAAACCTCCGCAGAGTGAGAGGCCATACTGTAGCTATTGCCATAGATATGGACACACCAGGCCTCAGTGTTTTCAGTTAAACGGGCCACCCCCGAGGCAGCGGGCCGCCCCTCGGGAGGAAAGAAGAAGGGCCCAGGTGAATCTTCAGTGCCATTGTCACGCTTCGTCTCAGCCTGCCCACACATCACAATCCGGGTGAACGGCGTCCCTCTGACAGCGTTGGTGGACACTGGATCTCAGGTAACAACCCTGCGCAAGCAGGTGTTCCTTGAACATTGGGACTTAGGTGTGTTGAATAGAACACCTGACACATGGATAAATCTGTGTGCCAGCAATGGACAGCCCATACCACAGCAGGGTTATTGGGAACCCACTATCCAGATTGGGGACTTGAAACTGCCTAGACAGGGTG
Source organism: Leptodactylus fallax (assembly GCA_947044405.1). NCBI lineage: Eukaryota > Metazoa > Chordata > Amphibia > Anura > Leptodactylidae > Leptodactylus > Leptodactylus fallax. The sequence goes on from CAMRHE010000223.1 coordinate 1,172,143, forward strand.
TAATTGTCACTGATGTAGAGGATGATAGGTTTGCAGTTGTAATATTAGGCATGAATGTTTTACGCCATTGCTTTGCAGAAGTGTTGGATGCCTTGCATGCCTCTCTCCTTACAGCTTCTCCCAGTGACCAGCAGACCATTCAGCGGGCCATTCGTGTACTCAATGCCCAGCACAAGTTCGCCAACAAACAAGGTGAAATTGGTCGAGTCCGGATCCAAGATACCTGTCCAGTAACCCTACAGCCTGGAACAGAAACTATGGTGTGGTGCCGTGCCCGTCCGGGCATAGAAAATCAGGACTACGAGGCCTTGCTACAACCCATACAGATAGATGGCCAACCACTTGTCATGGCTGCCCGCAGCCTTGTCACAGTTTCCAATGGACGTGTTCCTGTCCGCTTAGTCAACTTGGGCGATGCTCCCGTGAACCTCCACAAGTTCCACTCTGTGGCCCTGCTACACCGGTTAGCACCAGAAGACATTCTCTCTGGTGATTCTACCGCCACACAGCATTCCACCCAAGCTGCTGAGAACATTCAGAATGGAGCCACGAAGTCCTGGTGGGATGAATTGAACGTGGGAGACGCCAATACCCCTATAGAGCACATCAATGGGGTTCGCAATGTGGCCAAGCGTTACCAACAGGCATTCAGCAAACACCCATTGGACTTTGGTAAGACCACGACCATACAACATCGCATTCTGACTGGCGACCACCATCCAATCAAGGAGCGTCACCGTCCAATACCACCAGCGATGTACCAACCGGTGAAAAAGTTGATCCAAGAGATGCGAGATGCTGATGTCATCCGGGAGAGTAACAGCCCCTGGGCAGCCCCGCTAGTCCTTGTCAAGAAGAAAGACGGAACCCTACGATTTTGTGTGGACTATCGTAAACTCAACAACGTCACGCACCAAGACGCATACCCATTGCCGCGGATTGAGGAATCTCTAACGGCTTTGGGATCAGCTACCTGTTTCTCGACCCTGGACTTAACCAGTGGATACTGGCAAGTCCCTATGGCGCCTGAAGATCGTGAAAAGACTGCATTTACGACCCCGATGGGACTCTTTGAATTCAATAGTATGCCATTTGGGCTATGTAATGCCCCAGCCACATTCCAACGGCTTATGGAGAGGTGCCTCGGCCATGAGAATTTCCAGAGTGTGCTACTGTACCTGGACGATGTTATTGTATTCTCCCCGGACATACCAAGAACACCTTCGTCACCTATCCGAGGTATTCAAGGTACTTATACAGCACGGCCTAAAGTTGAAGCCCTCCAAGTGCTACCTGTTGAAACCCCAAGTTCACTACCTTGGGCATGTCGTGAGCGCACAAGGCGTCCAACCTGATCCTGAAAAGATCACTGCAGTCCAGAACTGGCGAAGACCAACTACCGTCAAAGAAGTCCGAAGCTTCCTTGGATTCGCAGGTTACTACCGGCGTTTCATACCACACTTCGCCCAAGTAGCTGAGCCTCTGAACGAGTTGTTGCGCGGTTGTCCCAGAGAAAACTACAACCGAAAGCTTCCGGTAGACTGGACAGCGCGTCAAGAGGAAGCCTTTCAAGCGCTTAAAGCACTTCTGACGCAACCACCAATTCTAGCCTATCCCGACTACAGTCAGCCATTCCGCTTGTACACAGATGCAAGTCACCAAGGTTTGGGTGCAGTGTTGTCCCAGGTTCAGGACAACAAAGAGCGAGTCATCGCCTACGCCAGCAGGAGTCTGAGAGGCGCGGAGAAGAACGACCAGAACTATAGTTCTTTCAAACTCGAACTTGTGGCGCTTGTCTGGGCCGTGACAGAGAAGTTTAAAGACTACCTGGCTGCCACACCCTTTACCGTGTACACAGATAACAATCCGTTGGCGCATCTGGACACTGCTCGACTGGGAGCCCTTGAACAACGGTGGGCCTCAAGACTCGCGAATTACAAGTTCTCTGTCAAGTATCGCAGTGGCAAGTCCAACGTTAACGCTGATGCACTCTCAAGGTTGCCTGTGGGAGAAGAACCACCCCGAGAAGACATCTGGGAAGAGGTGGAGATGCCACCATTCTACAACAAGTTTGCCCAACAGGTTGCTATTGGTGTCCCTGTAGAAGGAGAACCTCTGGCGAAAACAGCTGCCGAATCCCTCCAGGAGCCATCTCTGTGGAAAACGTTCCAAGAAGAGAGCAGAGTTTTAGGAGAATTGTCAGATTTCCTGCTTACAGGAAGAATACCAACCCGTGTAAAGAGAGGTCTTCATGACGTGGAATTAAAACGCCTTTGGCGACAGAGGAAGCGCCTGTTTGTCCAACGAGGCCTTCTACATAGAAACACTCTTGATCCTGTCACAGGTGAAAGGCTTCATCAGATCCTCGTACCAAGAAGAGACGCACAGATGATACTTGAGGCGTATCATGACAGATCCGGTCACTTCGGGGTACAAAAGACCGAAGCTACCATCCGTCGTCGCTTCTATTGGGTTGGGATGAGGAGTGACATTGAGAGTTGGTGCCGAGAGTGTCCCGCCTGTAGTATCACCAAGGAAGGTCGAAGAGATCAGAAGGCCCCTCTACATCCAATTAAGACTCAAAAGCCGTGTGAAATTGTTGCTCTGGACCATGTGAAGTTGGGTCCCACACGTTCCGGCTACAGCTACGCTCTGACAATGGTGGATCATTACTCCAAGTTCCTTGTCATCGTGCCTGTCAGAGATCTTACAGCAAGAACTACGGCTGAGACCTTCTACGCAGAGTTTGTCCGCCATTACGGTTGTCCTGAGCATATCCTCACCGACCGTGGATCGGCGTTTGAATCCCAATTGTTCCGTGAGCTGTGTCAGTTCCAAGACTGCAAGAAGTTGCGAACCACAGCGTATCACCCTCAAGGGAATGGTATGTGCGAGAAGGCAAATCAAGTGATCATCGGCATGCTAAGAACAGCCGCAGTTACACCTGGTGTTGAGTGGCCTGAGCGTATCAAGGACTTGGCCTATATTTACAACAACACACCCCAAACATCTACGGGATACGCACCATTTTATCTAATGTTTGGAAGACAAGGTCAACTTCCTTCAGACTTAACCCTTGGTGTGAAGGTCCCTGACACCATCAATCCACTACCCATAACAGACTGGGTTGTTGAACACCGCCGACGTATGGAGGAAGCTAAAGAGATAGTTGAAACGCGCATGGATGAGGTTCGTAGGAGACAACAGGAGGATTACAACCATCACGCCCATGCAGCGCCCCTGAAAGTTGGCGACCGTGTATGGTTAAGGAATAACCATCGGAATGGGAAATTGGATCCATTCTGGGAGAAAGAACCATACAGTGTCATCTCCATACCATATCCTGAATCCGACGTGTATGAGATCTCTAAACCTGGGAGACAGCCCCAAGTAGTACACCGAAACCGTCTGAAGCTGTGCCTTAAAGAAGGACTACCCACAGAGGTGCCCCCAGCTGAGACAACGAGTACAGAGATCTTGTCACCTTCTGAAGCGAAAGAGAGACCCCCAACGTTAACTGAGCTTATGTGGGCGCCTAAACTACTACCATTTAGCTGTTATCCACCAATTGCTCTAGTGCAAGAGAACCCTTCGACAGATGATTTAATTGATTTCAGTGACTCTGTTCCTGATTCAAATCTCGTTCCACTTAGGCGTTCTGAGCGTACCACAAAAGGCATACCTCCAACACGCTATAGTGATGCCATGGCTGTCCTCGGGTAAAAGAGGTTAACTGTCTCTGCTTCTGTATATATGTTATTCCTGCTCTGATTACATTAATGTTTTTCCTGTGTGTATATACAGTATATATATAATATCTTGCCATGTAATATAGTATTTACATTTATATGCAACAATCCAAGCCATAGTGCCTGGCTCACCGAGCCAAGGAAGTTCTGTTACCCCATTGCGGTATGGACATTGGTGCTAGAGTGCCTACTCTTCCTTACAGAAAGGACTGTTTATTGTTTCTCAGAGAGACTCTCATGATAATGGACACTCACGAAATTTGTGCCAGAGAGCCTCTGGACCCATTTGCACTACTGTTGTTTCTATATGGACTGTCTGATGGTACCGCCAAAAGGTTCCATAAGTCTGAGTTTAATTATCTCTCCGTTACCCTTCAGACTTCTCATGGACATTCCAGGACTATGCCGGGAGGTCTTACCTCAAGTTTCTAAGTATTATATTTTTCTAAACTGTTAGTGACATTTGCACTTTATTCGTATTTATTAACGTTATGTTACATTTCTCACCTTCACCCCAGCCCGTCGCCGAGGTCGGCTCAGTGAAAGAGGGGGGAGTATGTGGCATCCCAGAGCTGGCTATGGCTGGGCTGAGGGTGATCTCTGTGCATTGTATTATTTCCTGTTGCTTCATAGCCTGTGTGACATAGCAGGGGGTCCTGAGTCTCACACAACACAGCGCCACCTAGTGAGCCTCACACATGCATTACACCTCCCATAGGATTGAATAGTAACCAAATGTCCAATGGGAGGACATCGCCTGGGAAAAGGGGAGGAGTCAGCTGATCACTGGGTCCCCATGGTAACACCCCTGCAGGAAGGTCCTGCGTGTGAGGAGTTAGAAGTGTGGAGTGTTAGGAGGAGGAGGTGAGGAGATAAGTGTGATGTCCTGTGAAGAAAGCAGTGAGTTTAGTGCAGGAATCTCAAGTCCTAGACAGGCCCAGGAAGGTTGGAGAGCTGACATACTCCAGCTATTCAGAAGATCCTGTCCCCTGTCTGCCTAGCCATCGCCCTGAAGGAAGTCAAGCATCATTATCTTGTCAGCATGAGACTGTGGAGAGAACATTCTGGAACACGTGCTCCATAGCAAGTATCACAGGATCCAGGGGCCAAGGCCAGACCTGTGGAATATCCTGCCACCCTGACTATTGCACCCCGAAACTCTGAGCTATCAGGACCACATAACGTGAGTGGGGAATATTATGTACTAGTATCATGGTGGGCATCCTCCTATGAGCCAAATAGGAGCCCAGACGCACCTTAGGGCTGTAACACTGAAGTATAAGGGGCTAGGAACACCTTTCATCAAGTCTACCCTGCACCCCAGGACTTTGCTGTGTCACCAGGCGTACCCCGTTGTTATGTAATGAAGAAACTGTTTAAGCATTTGTGCCTCCACACCCATGGAAGTAAAAGTTCAACTTTACAACCGTTTCTGTGTCTGACTCTGCACCGACAACATCAGGGCGCCCCAAACACCACCAGTCGGCACAGTATAGGGGAAGCGCCCCGGGGGAACAATCACCACCAACATTTGTGCAGCCCCCTCATCACCGGTACCAGTGGTGGTAACGTGGGACAGCACCAGCGCTGCGCCCTCGTGCCCAGAGACCGTGACAAGTCTGCGCTGTTTGCACCCCGCAATCCCAACTGCAGCGTTACCTTCCATCTGGTCACCGCACGGCCTCCTGCATGATGTCAGCGACCCCAGGATACAGCTGAGGCCATTGACGTGGTGCACATCTATATGAACATACTTTGGCACAAACATCATGACTCTGACAGGGCTTCAGAGGTAACTCTGGGCCAATCACAGGCCTCAGAGATCTCCCAAGGCTGATGATGTCACCCAGGAGGCTAAAGAACACCAGCAAAAAAAGACTGGATGCCACGCGGGGCCACAGAGAGGGGAGGAAAGGTGAGTATCAGCTGTACATTACTTTACTACTTTTGTCCAGGACCTTCAATTATTGCACTCTGGGGTATAAAAGGAAACAATTTGTGGATGGCAAACCCCCAAAATCTTGGGTTAGCATGAACCCAAATTTGTCAGAAAACTTGCAAAAAACCCAGCTCATTACGAGATAGTTTGTTCATCCCTACAGGGGCGTAGCAGTGGTAGCGACTGCCACAGGGCCCGGAACATTACGGGGTCCGGAGCCCTGTGGCAGTCGCTACCGCGAACCCCACAATCACTGCGGGGGCCCAGGGAAGGTGAGCGAACATAAAAAACACTGTAACTCACCTCTCCGCCGCTCCGCAGGCTTCGGGCCTGTTTGGTGACGTCCCAGACGTCAGCCGACGTCATTATGCATCGCGACGCCGGCCTGGATCGCGCGAGATCCGGTCCGACATTGAATATGGCCGAAGTAGCGCACGGGAGTGCACCGGCGCGAGGAAGAGGTAAGTTGCAGTGTTTTCTATGTTTCTATCCTCCCCTGTCTCCGATCATTATACTCTGGGGTCTTAAAAGACCCCAGAGTATAATAATCGTTCATGGGTGGTCCACAATGGGGCAAACTACTGCGTGCAGGGGCCACTATGGGGCAAACTACTGCGTGCAGGGGCCACTATGCTGCATAATACCGTGTCCAGGGGCCACTATGCGGCATAATACCGTGTACAGGGGCCACTATGCGGCATAATACCGTGTGCAGGGGCAACTATGGAGCATAATACCGTGTGCAGGGGCCACTATGCGGCATAATACCGTGTGCAGGGGCCACTATGCGGCATAATACCGTGTGCAGGGGCCACTATGGGGCATAATAGTGTGCGCAGGAATGCGGTTTGTGTGTGTGGGGGGTTGGGGGCGGAGGCTTGGGGGGGGGGGGGCCATGTCAAAATGTTCGCCTTGGGGCCCAGCCATTCCTAGTTACGCCACTGCATCCCTACATATCACCTTGGTACCATTTCTGAACAAGATACATTATACAAATACTAATATTACTAATGATATGGTATCACTATAATGCTGCCATAGCATGACCAACATTATCGCTACATAGTGATTCAATATTCAGGACATAAAAGAACGGAATATTACTAAAAGTCATGGAAGGCGTCCACACACTAAGGGTCCTATTAGTCCAAAAGATTTTTTTTTTTTTTTTTTTTTAAACAAGACTTGATCAGTGGTCAGCACTCATTCACACTAGCCTGATTACTGAGTGATGTAATGCTGGTGAACAATGATTGTATAGGCCGCGAAAAGTCACATGATCTCTGCCTGGATTTTTATGAATATTTCCCCTGAGCTGAAGGTATAAAGTTATCCAATCAGTGTGGCATGTGTTTGGTGCCCCAAGGGGGAGACTGTGCCTGAGTGGTGGATGTTGGGAGTGGTAGTCACGGTGCAGGCAGTGCAAAAACCTTCCAGACAGCCAACATCAGGTTCACAGGCCAAGCAGATAACTCTCAATATGGAGGTGCACAGCAAGGTATATGTGTGTTACTCTCATTTATATAGGAGTATGATGTACCTTGGAGCAGCACTAGGTATCCCTCCTTATGTAGACCGGAGTGTGGCCTTGTGCTCTGTAGCAGTCTAACACCTCCTGCTCTTATTACAGACTGTACCTGGACTCCTGAGACTTGTGGTACTCCACAGAACTGTGTGTTAGTGTCCTGTTGGTCCAGCAGTGGCCAAAAGTGTGGCAACCATCTTCTTCCTCAGACTACACTCCAGCTCACTACCTCACAGGCAGAATTAACCTAGACTTCCCCAGTCTGCCTAAACTACACCAACATGTCCCTACCCCCTTTGTCCAATGATTGCTAAGAGTTGGGCACATGTGGTGTGAGGTGCTGTGCATTAACCTTACCAGTGCTGGCACAGATGCAACAGCTGATGCAATACGTAAAGACATAACATATTATATACACATTACATATAAATGTACTCTGTGCTACAACATGAACACATCCCTGACCCAGCCTTAAAGGAATATAGGACCCAGTACTGGGGTATTACAAATCCCCCCACTTGAGATAAGCCATCCTCGGCGACTTGTTGGGTTGGGGATGTTGGTCTGGAACAGGATATTAAATAGCTATGGTATGCTCTGTATAATATTTTCCTGAGTATAAGGCTCTTGCCCTAAGTGGTAGGATCCTCCAGGGCAGGGGCCAGCAACCTTCAGCACTCCTGGGACTCACACCAAGGACATAATACTTTGTGCAATATAACAAATTTCACAGTGCAATAATACAGTATACTTTTAGTATCCATGAGAATTTCTGACATATGCCTGACACGATCCTGAGGTGTATGGGAAATGGTATACCCCTTAAAATGGTCCTCACTCGTAGGTCCCTATGCTTTCAGACAGAAAAGCTACTTTTCAAGGCTCAGCTGGAGTCAGCTGAGATATATTTTCTCCAGGACTGGGCCTAACCCAAACCTCCCCGGATTAAGTTGCTAGAAGGTACTTTATAACCTTACCCTTCAAGACACATGAAAGTAGGTTGTGGAGGGTACTTTCTCCAACACCCAACATACACATTATAACCACCTTCATCATATCCCAATATGATACCTCAATCAGGGGCAGGTACATAGCATCACTCAGGTTAAAGCATTGCACAATATAAAAGCACTTTTTAAGAGCATACGTTATGAGCATATAAAACATAGTATTATTGACAATAAGTATTCTTGGCTCTATACTTGAAGTCTTGAATGTCTTTCTGCAGCAAGAGCACTCCTTTAGCACATATAGCTAGTATAGTGTCCATCAAATGAGTCTCCGTTGTGCATGCAAGAAAGATGTCAAAGGCCATGGCGAATGCGTACAATGGGCAATTACGAACCGCAGTGTGATGAGCACTTAGACTAAAGTGCAAACAGGGGGACTAACCACGGGAGACATGGGTAGATCGGAAAACACAAAATTAGAACTGGGTAGCAGTCCATGCTGTAGGCTCCTTTGTCTATGTAGTACAAATGGCAGATCAAGATGTAATCCCTTTTAGAGGTGAGAGTCCGTAACAGCACAGCCGTCGGGCTTCAGCTGTAAACAAGAAGAAGGTGTAGTGTACTAGTTCTTGGTGTCACCCAGGCACAAATGCTTATTGGTTTCCACTTTGCACTTTAACTTTAAGCACTATTCCACCTAAACAGAAAACATGGGCTACATGCCTGCAATGGGAATTGAGTGTGGACCTTTTTTTCAAGCAGATCTTCTACTTGGAATCATCTGGTTTAGGGTCAGCAGGAGGATGGTCCTTCAGGTATCGCCAGTACTCATCTTTGATACCACCTCACCATCTGCTGTTGAAGGTACCTCGTAGGCGGCTTCCCCTTATTGGACTTCTCTGACCTTCTCACGAGAGACAGTTGCTCACCGGTTGGTTCATCTCCAGTTCTTTGGACAGGATCTAACTCCTCCCCAGTTCCTTGGGCGGGATCAGGTCCATTATTTGCAGGAACTCTTGGAAATGAAAAGGTCGAAGCAGGTCCCGACAGTAAGTACAACAGATCAACAGGAGTTCCAGTAGACAGTTCAGAAGGCCCGGGGGCATAGGTATCACTTCTCTTGACACACAGGTTTCCAGGACACCCATGTCAGCAGGAGACTACTCTTTCAGGCAACGTTTTAACCTGTTTCGATGAACAGTCTGTGGCTCCCAACCCTCCATCTGGATCTTGTAAACCCCTGCTTCTGGACACGGAAGTCCAATCACCGTATAGGGTTCCAGTTCCCACTTGGGATCAAATTTGCTGGTCCGATGGCCATTCTTTAACCAGACGTGATCACCCACATTTAGAGGCTCAGCATGGGCATGCAGGTTGAAATTGGCTTCTTGCCGTCGCCTGGCCTCTTCCATTTTAGTGGCGACAATCTCTTTGGCCTCCTCCAGATGTCTCTGATGGTCCACCACCCAGGTAGTTTCAGGCAATTGGTTGATGCTGTTGGGCACTTGTACTCCCAGGCCATGTCAGAGGGTAGCTGTCCTTGCTGGCCAAACATCAGAAAGTAGGGGGTATAGCAATCTACGGTATTGTACATGTAGACTAGCTCTGGCAATGGATTCGGCCAGTCAGCCTGCTGAGAGGTGGATGCAGGCCTCAGGATATTGATGAGGACTTTGTTAACGGGCTCACAGAGTCCATTCCCCTGAGGGTGATCGGCTGTTATCCTCAGCTTCCTGCACGGATGTTGTATACACAGCTGTTGCATCAGCTGAGACTTAAAGGCTGCTCCACGATCCGTGAGGCTTTGTTCTGGGCATCCATAAGGCAGGACAAAGTTCCTCCAAAGCTTCTTGGCCGTGGTCTTAGCAGTCAAATCCTTGACTGGGACCACAATAGCGAATTTCATGAAGTGGTCCACAATGGTCAGGGCATACATATACCCAGAATGGTTAACTTCCAACTTCACATGATCCATGGCCACAAGTTCCAGGGGCTGTTGTGTCTTGATGAGATGCAATGGGGCTCGCTGATCGAGTCTCACACCTTTGACCTTGGTGAAGGTAGGACATTCTTGGCACCACTTCTCGATGTCTTCCCTCATACCAATCCAGTAAAACCTCCGCCGGATGGTTGCTCCCCAACGGGGAATCAGCACTTGATGAAGTTGTTCACCTGAAGTGGGGTTAATAGAATTCCAGAGCAGGACACCCTTCTGGATGAACAGACGCTTTCTCTGCCTCCACAGCTGTACCAATTCTGGGTCTGGATGACCTTTGTGTAGTCGAGTTGGTACTTGCAGATATTCTTGAATCTCCCCCAAGACTCTACTCTCCGCCTGCAGGGTCTTCCAAGGTCCCTCCTCAGGAAGGGTATCATGGACAGGCGGCAGATTGGTTGGACTCTGGTTTGACTGAGCTGAGATTGCATCCTGGTGAACGAAGCTCGTGTAGAAAGCAGGCACTTCCACCTCTTCCCAAGCAGTCTCATCCGGACTTGGTGGTTCCTCCCCAGTGGGTAGCCTAGACAGAGCTTCTGCATTGGTGTTGACTTTTCCGGATCGGAACTTCACAGTAAACTGGTAGGTTTGCAACCCTGGAAGCCCACCGCTGCTCTAAGGCCCAGAGACGGGCAGTGTTCAGATGGGCCAATGGATTGTTGTCCGTGTACACAGTGAAAGGGGGTCGCAGCCAGGTAATCCCGGAATTTCTCCGTAACAGCCCAAACCAGCGCCAAGAGCTCTGGTTCTTTTCTCCTCCAAGTAGAGCTCAACTCGCATAGGCGATCACCCTTTCCTCGTCATCCTGCTCTTGGGATAATACTGCACCAAGGCCCAAATTGCTGGCATCTGTGTAAAATCTGAATGGGATGGTGTAATCCGGGTAGGCCAGAATAGGTGACTGGGTCAGAAGGTCTTTCAGCCCCTGAAAGGCGGTTTCCTGCCGATCTGTCCAGATGATGGGTAGATGCTTCTTCCGGACTTCAGGTTGGTGCCCCCTCAACAACTCTTGTAGAGGTTCAGAGATCTGAGCGAATTGCGGGATGAGGCACCAGTAGTACCTAGCGAAGCCTAAGAAGCTCCAGACTTCTTTGATGGTGGTTGGTGTAGGCCAGTTTCGTACGGCTGAGATCTTTTCAGGATCAGACTGCATTCCTTCGGCGCTGATGACATGACCCAAGTAATGCACTTGCTCTTTCAGCACATGGCACTTGGAGGGCTTCACCTTCAAACCGTGCTTGATGAGCACCCGGAGGACTTCAGCCAGGTGTTGCAGGTGCTTCTCGTAGGTTCGAGAGTAAATGATTATGATCATCCAAGTACAGGAGGATGCCTTCAAAATTCTTATGCCCCAGACATCTCTCCATCAGTCTCTGGAAGGTGGCCGGTGCATTGCACAAACCAAAGGGCATGCTGGTGAATTCAAAAACCCATTGGGGTGGTGAACACAGTCTTTTCCTGATCGTCTTGAGCCATAGGCACTTGCTAGTACCCACTGGTCAGATCCAGGGTGGTGAATTATGCGGCTTTCCCTAGGGCAGTTAGAGATTCTTCTATGAGAGGAAGTGGATACGCATCTTTGTGGGTCACGCTATTTAGGTTGCAATAGTCCACGCAGAACATAATGGTTCCCTCCTTCTTCCTCACCAACAAGAGAGGTGCAGCCCAAGGACTCTGACTGTCCTGGATAACATGGGAATCCTTCATCTCTTGCAGGAGTTTCTTGATGGGCTGATGAACTGCTGGGGGCAAAGGACGGTGACGCTCCTTGATAGGGGGATGGTCCCTAGTGGGAATAGTGTGTGTCAACAGAGTAGTCTGGCTGAAGTCCAATGGGTGCTGGCTGAACGCTTGCTGATGACCACATATCACCTTCAAGACCCCCCTTTCTCTGTTGCCCTGATATATTGGGCTCTCTAATGTCAAGTTGAGCCCATCAGGGTTCAAGTACTTCCGCATCGGCCTTCTTGGTGATTTGACGGGCCTGCTGGCAAGAAGAGGCATCACGCTTATTGATGTCTTCAAAGGTCACCTGCAACAGCTTGGCCACAGCAACGAACTTAGGAAGTGTAACTGAACGGTCACCGATGTTGACCAAGTGCACTAGCACACGTCCAGAAGAGACAGTCACTAGACTCCGTGCGGCTTTCACCAACAGACGCTCTTCCATTTCAAAAGACTCCAGGAGGGCGCGACACCACAAGATCATCTCCATCCCAGGTTGCAGGATTATGGGATGATTATCCAGAATACGGACCTGACAGATCTCTCCAGAGGAGTTAGCAAACTTCTGTTGGGCACTGAGGGCCTTCATAACACACTAGATCACTTTCTGAGTGGGTGGTGGAGCAGTGGCAAGGGACTCATGCAACAACTGGAGAATTTCGCCAAAGCAATTCCTCATGATGTTCATACCCAATATCACTTGGGGTTGATTAGGAACTTCGGTACTGGTCACGATTGCCCCCTGATGGGGTAGTTGAAGGTTGGCAATCTGTAACATGGGCTCCCAGTAGCCCATCAGGGGAACTTGATGTCCTGAGCTGCCAACCACAGTCAATCAGGGTTCAGGTGGTTGGAGCAGGTCAGCTATTTTCCAAAGTTGCTTGTAAACACCCTGTTGTACAGTAGTCACCTGGGAAAAGACAGGTCCCTGGCAGCTGACTCCTCTCCAGCACCTGGTCAGCTATCTTGCGAAAGCCTTGGAAGGCCATGATGGGGTGCTGCTCTGCTAACATTCGAAGATGGCTCTTGATGTGCTCCGAGTAGGCCCCTTCAATGAAACGCTCCCGCAGGGCACGGTCAGCGTTGCCTGATTCGTGGGAGTCAGCTTGGGTTACAGTCCTCATGGCCTCTTGCATGGAATATGCGTAGTCCCTCAATGACTCTCCAGGCCTCTGTCGCCTCTCAAGGAACCGCATCTTTAGTTTGGACAGCGAGCAGTCCTCGAACTCAGTCTGCAACTTGTCAAACACAGCTTCTGCAGTTTTCCTCTCGGAGCGAGGCCAGGTCTATCTCTCTGATGACAGCCCCCTCCAATTGTCACATTAGCATCTCTACCTGTTGCTCTTGAGATAGGGGGTATATCCGGAACATTTGCTTCCTGAAGCCCCTCAGGGTATGAGGTGCCCCCTTGTAGCGGGGTAGCCATGGCCCCTAAGTAGTATGGCATAGTCAGTGGCATGGGGCCTGCAGCAGGTGCAGAGTGGCTAGGGCCAGGACTGTCAATAGAGGACTTGGACATCTTGTCTTCTTTTCCCCCTTTCCAGGGACAATGAGAACCACAATCGGTTGTTCTTCTGTATCAGGGACACTGTCTCTTTAAGAGCAACACTTGAACAGAGAGTGGTGGGCAGACTCCCAGACAGTCTATATAGATACGGCCACTCCCAGCAGAATTTGACAAATACTGTCCCAAGGATGTTAGATTTCAACTCACTTTTCCATTCCGGACAACGGAACACACAATCCAAGATGGCCACGCAGTGGTATTTCCGTTTCGGGCAGGAGGCGGAGCCCTGAGATTCCCGTTCTGGGGTAGGCGGGTCAGTAATCTTTGTGCCTCTGGACACGGGCACTTAACCCCTGATGGGGAGGTAGAATTAGTAAAGGGGCAGTAGACAATGCTGTTAACCCTTGCTGGGCAGAAATACAGTCTCTCACAATGTAGCACACAGCAAACAGTTCATAAATGGTGCACTCATGATTTCTGGAGATAGAGGGTTCCCCCACTTTTTCAGATGGCACTCCTCAGGATGAACTTCTCACAGATGTGGTTTTGCTGCAGTTGCAAGATACACTCAGTTTTGCTGTATACTTGAATAAACTTGTGGTGCCCCAAGGGGGATTGCAAGGGGGAGACTGCCAGAATGGTGGATGTTAGGAGTGGTAGTCACGGTGAAGGCATCTCCAGGCTCTCTCCCTCGGGTACAGCACAGTGGTGGGGAAACGCATCTAGGTGGTCGTTGTACAGGACAGGTTCCCCGGGGTACTCCCTCTGGTGAATGATGGGTGTAATAGTGTGGCCTGGCCCAGGATGTACCTAAGATGGTGGTTGGTGCAAGTTTGTTTCAGACACACACAGAGGCAAGATGGATGGTGAAAGTAGTGCCAGACTACTCAGTGCAAAAAGCTTCCAGGAAGCCAACATCAGGTTCACAGTACAAGCAGATAACTCTCAATATGGAGGTGCACAGCAAGGTAGTGCAGGATAGAAGAGTTCCTCTCATATATATGAGTATGATGTAGATTGGAGCAGCACTAGGTATCCCTCCTTATGTAGACCGGAGTGTGGCCTTGTGCTCTGTAGCAATCTAACACCTACTGCTCTTATTACAGACTGTACCTGGACTCCTAAGACTTGTGGTACTCCACACCAAACTGTGTGTTAGGGTCCTGTTGTTCCAGCAGTGGCCAAAAGTGTGGCAACCATCTTCCTCCTCGGACTACACTCCAGCTCACTACGTCACAGGCAGAACTAACCTAGACTTCCCCAGTCTGCCTAAACTACACCAAAATGTCCCCACCCCCTTGGTCCAATGAGGGCTAAGTGTTAGGCACATGTGGCGTGAGGTGCTGTGCATTAACCTTACCAGTGCTCGGACAGATGCAATACTTCTTAAAGACATAACATATTATATACACATTACATATAAATGTAACAGTACCCTGTGCTACAACATGAACACATATTCCTTAAAGGAATATAGGACCCAGTACTGGGGTATTACATGTGTCAAGGTTTAATTGTGATAAAATTATATTTCTCTCTCTCTATGTACTAATATATATATATATATATATATATATATATATATATATAGCCCTATTTGGGGGGGTATGAGTATTATCCCTCCCGCAACAGACTCTGGCGCTGACCTGTGTGTATAATGGGACCTGAAGCCTTCGCTGAAGGGAAGAGTGGGAACATATATGAAATATATCAGTGCCTCCACCCAGGATAGAGCCTCTGTACTACAGGGAGGATCTCTTCCTGGGACTTACCCATGAAATACAGTTAGTAGCCTTAACAAGGATCACTGTACTAATCTCACAGTCTGAAGAATACATACAGATACCACATAAGGTTATAACAGTAGCTTTATAAGAATCAACAGGGTAATAATACATACATAAAATATACTCAGAACACAGCAATACTACAACAGCCAGCAAGTCCTCAACCGTCTTAGGTTATATACCCGGGTATATATATAAATATATAGCAAGAGTCCGGTGCACAATACCTCCAGGCAACAGAAGAGATGCAGGGGCCCCTGTGGATGACTGTGGATCCTCGGATTCTTCCAGGAGATGACAGACAGCCGATCAGGAGATGATGATGATGATGGTGAGATTCTTCACAGGCCGCAAGCAGGGCGACGGTGACGGCAGTAGATGCAGGCCTGACTACCCTAACACTGAGTCCTTAACCTGCCAGCTAAACTACTAGTGCCACCGGGCCTCTAACTAGCTAGTTGGCCTTCGGAAGCCTAACCTATCACTGCCCTGAACTATATATATATATGGATCCCTAACTACGGTTACTAGCTAGGTCCTGTGAGTATATAGGGGGTAACACATACCTAACTATATACTGTGAAGTAAAGAGGAACAAGTGGCTCTTAGACTCCCCCAGACATAACATGTCTGTCTCAGCAGCTCTGCTCACATCTCTCCCCCCAGCAGCTCTGCCTCACATGTGTCTGACTCACTGTATTTACAAAACAAAACTTGCACTAAATGCCTGGGGTCTCTGAAGCCAAACTGCAGGGGCAAAGAAGCCAGATACATTATATACTAGTAGAAATGGCAGTTCCCTACACTCTCCCTCTGGTGAAATCTTTACGTCACGTCAAAGACATACAAAGTCATAGTATACAGTCAACATTACCAATGACAATATCAATATGGTTGCTTTTGCATTTACAGAGTCACAACAGGTTAATAGGTATACATGCCAGCAGGAGCGAAAATTGGTAACATATTGACCAAAGTGGACACTGCACCCACCCAAGCATGGTATAAATGAGGCTGAGTAGTAAATCTGGGGTCCCCCAAACTATCATATGTCAGCATAGGTGGAGGGTGTCTAATTCTCTCTCCTCTCCGTACCTCTCTCTGAGGTAAACTAGCATGTCCAGGCCCTAAACTAGGGTTGTCTGCCATGGGAGGGGATGGTGCTGGTGGCGTAGGAGAGCTAGATCCCTGCTCATCTGTAGACACAGATCTAGGTACGAATTCTGGAGTTTGAGGGTTCATAGGTCTCCCTGAAGGAGAAGATACTGGTGATCTAGGGACTTCAGGAGCCACAGTCCAATCACTCTCAGGAGTTTCAGGAAGGTCAGGTGGAATATCGGCTAAGGACTGTGGAGAATCGCAGGCCGAGCCATCATTGGAGATATCCATACCATCAATCTGAGGTACAGGCAACAAATGATTTCTATGCCAAGTCCTGATCCTCCCGTCCCGTCCTTTTATCTTGTAGACTGGTATTCCAGGCAACCGATCTACCACTGTAAAGAGTTCACTCCGCCATCGATCAGCCAGCTTATGTTTTGCAGATGCTCCCAAATTCCGTAGCAGAACATGGTCCCCAGGGTTCAATTCTCGGTATCTTACTCGAAGATCAAATCTCCTTTTATTTCCTTCATTCACTTTGGCCGCATTTTCCTCAGCCAGCTGATAAGCACTCTTAAGCGTTTCTTTCAAACGTGCCACGTATCGGTAATGATCTCGATGACTGATACCATCGGTAGAGACTCCCAACAAGATGTCAATAGGTAGCCTAGGCTCTCTTCCAAACATCAGAAAGTATGGTGAATATCCTGTGCTCTCGTGCCTTGTACTATTATAGGCATGCACCATAGCCTCCACTTTTCGACTCCAGGATCGCTTATCCTCAATTCGTAAGGTACCAAGCATATCAAGTAAAGTCCTGTTAAATCTTTCAGGAAGGGCATCTCCCTCTGGATGGTAAGGCGTCGTCCGACTTTTGCGGATGTTCAACAACTGAAGTAACTCTTTGATCAGGTTACTCTCAAAATCCCGGCCTTGATCAGAATGCAACCGGTGTGGTAAGCCATAATGGATAAAATACTTTTCCCAAAGCACTCTTGCAACAGTGACTGCTTTTTGATCCTTAGTCGGAAAGGCTTGAGCATATCGTGTGAAGTGATCAGTCACCACCAATACATTTCCAAATCCTCTGGAGTCGTTGTCAATACAAAGGAAGTCTATGCAGACAAGATCCATGGAGCCCGCACTCTTCAAGTGTCCCATGAAGGCCGCTCGAACCGGGACAGTCTTCCTCTGCAAACATCTGCGACAGCACCTACACAGACGAGTCACGGTATCTCTCATTTTGGGCCAGTAGAATCGGTCTTGTATTAGGCCATAAGTCTTCTCAGGTCCCAAATGACCATGATAATCATGCAGACTTCGGAAAATCATCTTCTGAAAGCAGCTTGGAATAACTAGTTGGCGCCTTCCAGGGTGATCATGATACAGCACCACACGATAAAGTAGGCCATTGTCTATTTCAAACTTCTCCCAATCTCGTAGAAGTTGACTGCATTCAGAGGGTAGGGATGTCTTTAACATTTCTCTGTCTTGAGAACTCACTGCTTGATAAAGAGGTCCAATTAAAGGATCAGTCTTTTGACTCCAGATCATTCGCTTTGAAGATATAGAACAACTCTCAAAGGATCCTAAAGCGGCAGGGTAGGCAAACATGTCTGGTACAGCTTCGGGACCTCCCCCAATAGAGTCAATAAGCCGAGTTTCAGAAAAGGCTACTCGGTCTTCAACTACAGCAGCCATGGCACACAAAGCTCCTACTCCAGGACTTGGCACTTCTTCCCATTCATCCACTACTTCCGGACTAGGTAATCCAGGCCGTCTTGATAGAGCATCTGCCCCAATGTTCTTAGGCCCCGATTTATACTTGAGTGTGAATTGGTAGTTGGATAAAGCTGCCAACCAGCGATGTCCTGTAGCATCGAGTTTAGCGGTTGACAAAACATATGTCAGTGGATTGTTGTCTGTTCTTACTTCAAACGTGGCTCCGTATAAATAGTCATGTAATGTTTCAACAATGGCCCACTTGAGCGCCAAAAACTCCAATTTATGTACTGGATAATTTTTCTCGCTGGGAGAAAGACTTCGACTTATGAAAGCTATGGGCCGTAACCCGGCCGGGTATTCTTGGTGCAGCACGCCACCTAATCCTTCAAAGCTGGCATCTACATGTAGCACATATGGCTTCTGTGCATCAGCATAAGCCAGAACGGGAGCTTCTGTCAATTTCTTCTTCAACAACTTAAATGCTTCTTCACAATCCGCAGTCCACCTATCGCCAAAAAGGCTTTTGGAAGACCCTTTCTTCTTTCCCGGATCTCCTGCATCACTCTTCAACAGGTCGAGGAGGGCTCGAGCAATTTTTGAATATCCTTCCACAAATCGTCGATAGAATCCACAAAACCCCAAGAAAGATTGCAACTCCGTAATATTTTGCGGTCGGGGCCAATTCACCACAGCTTCAATCTTACCAGGATCGGTAGCAACTCCTTCAGCAGAAACAATATGACCTACATAAGTGACCGAAGATCTACAAAATTTGCATTTGTCAGCCGACAACTTCAGCCCCTCTTCTTTTAAGCGATGGAGTACTCTCATGAGTCGTTCTTCATGTTCTTCCAGCGTCTTTCCAAACACAATAATGTCATCAAGATATACAAGGCATTCCCGGGGCACTAAATCACCTAACACTCTTTCCATCAACCTTTGGAACGTTGCTGGCGCACCTTTTGTACCTTGCGGCATACGAGTGAACTGAAAGAAACCCAAGGGGCATATGAAAGCTGTCTTTTCCTGATCCTCAGGTGCCATTGGGACTTGATAGTATCCCGATCTTAGGTCCAGCACTGTGAACCAACAGTTTCCATTCAGAGCTTCCAGAGCTTCTTCAATTCTCGGCAGTGTATACTGATCAGGTAAGGTTCTCCGGTTCAGAGTTCTGTAATCCACACATAGGCGAATTGCTCCAGATTTTTTTCTTACCACCACAATAGGTGAGGCATAGGGGCTCTTACTGTCCACAATGATCCCCTGACCTTTCATTTGCTGTAGAGTCTGTCTTAACTCATCAACATCCTTTGGAGCAACTCTCCGTGGTCGCTCCCGGAAGGGAGTAGAATCGGTCAATCGGAAAGTGTGTTGAGCACTTTTAGCACAACCTACATCCATATCATCCATGGAGAACACTTCCGATAATTCAGACAACTTCTGTGTCAGTCGCTGATTCCAGGCCTCTGGTAAATGTGGATCACTCAAGTCAAGATTGAGATTAGGGATTGCATCTCGGATTTGAATCCTGCAAACTTCAGCGTATGGATTTACTCCAAGCACAGGGTAGCAGTGGGCCACATTCTGGTATGGTCCAATTACAATCGGATGCGGTGAACAGTTCCTCACTGTCACACAGGTAGATAACTCCACTTTATTTCTCCAGTCCTTTCTCTCTGGGATCACCATCCAGCCATTCTGGTTAATCATTTCTTCAGGGGTTTCCATAAGGACATAACTCCCCCCTTCAAGCAAATCGGGAGCAATGCTGGAGGCTACTCTCAGAATTCTCTCCCCGCCGGCAGGAACTTCCACGGTTCTCTCACCGATATGATATACCATTCCATGTCGATAGCCAGTAGACAGGGCATCACAGAGTTCTCTAAGATCAGAAGATATACTCACCGGCTGAGCTGCAGGGTTCCAATCTCTTCCAAGAAACTTCTGAAAAGCATAATGCACTGCGGGACAATTAGTGCCAAGTATCACAGGAGCTGCACAAGAATCCCCTGTATCAGGACAGACAAGAGCCGTAATCTTCATGGGAGCGACACTCTGATCTTCTAATTCAGGGACAGCTATAACTACTTGTAGGCTGCCATCTACAGGATATGATCCTGAATTAAGCCCCCACAATTTCATTTGTCCTGTAGACTGAAGAGGTATATCCCTCAGATACTTTTGGTAGAACGAGCGATAAATCAGGGTCACTTGAGATCCTGTATCAAACAGGGCAGGAGCGGCATGACCATTGACAGTGACTTTGACAACGGACCTGGAGCCCGCGATAGCGCCTCTGGTCTTTACTCGGCCCGCCTTCCTTTGGTGTCTTTGATTCTGAATAGAGAAGACAGCACTGTGTCCCAATCCCTCACTGTCCTCCGTACACTGTCTGGCAGTATGACCCGTCTGACCACATTTATAACAGGTTCTAGCATCCTTCCTCCGTTGAGTGGCAGTGGGTGGAGTGGCGGACTGTCTAAGTTCTGACCGCTCCGCTGGTTTGTCCTTGTTTGAATTAGGAACAACATCTTCTTTAGAGATGCTTTTCGCTTTCTTAGGGGTACTAAAACTAATGTCAGCTTCTTGTTTCTTCACTAACTTCATTAAGTCAGGAAATGGAAGGACTCTATCAGATAGTAAGACCTTGAGTACTTGAGCAAGAGGATGATGAGGTTGTAACCCTCTCACCAACTGACTGGTTCTCATAGCGTCTACCTCTGAAGTAGATATAGCTGCGTGGTACACCAGACGTGAAAGAAGTAGCTGTAAACGGTTAATAAAAGTAGAGACATTTTCCCCTTCTTTTTGACGAACCATTCGGTAATCAGCAACCATCTGGGCAAGGTCATAGTATGGCTCAAAGTGATCAGACAGTACTTGTATATAGTCCAATGCACTCACTCCTTCATGAGAGTCTCTGTACAAGCGGATCAATTCTGCAGCAGGAGACCGCAAACTTTCACTGATACGCTGCCGCTTGCCTTCTTCAGAGCAAGACCATTCCTTCAGGCATTGGAGAGTATGTTCTTTCCATATCTCAAAGTTTTCCTCCCCTTGTGGTACTGGGACATTACCAGAGAATACCTTTAGTTTCTTGTAGTGAGTGGCCTGCAGGCCCTGAGCTAACATTTCAGTCAGCCTGGCTAAAGTGCTAATAGCACTGTCACTAGAGGAACTGCTAGCGACGGCCATACTGGGGGGGGTAACTGGCTGAGCGGGGTTCTTCCTTTACCTGAACCAGGGGAGGAACAGGCGGTCGGTAATCCCATGTAGTAGCTAGTGGGAGGTTCCCCTCTGAGCTATATCGCTTTTCCATATCAATGATTATTCCCACTTCTAAATCTCAGCAGTGCCTCCAAATGTAGCCCTATTTGGGGGGGTATGAGTATTATCCCTCCCGCAACAGACTCTGGCGCTGACCTGTGTGTATAATGGGACCTGAAGCCTTCGCTGAAGGGAAGAGTGGGAACATATATGAAATATATCAGTGCCTCCACCCAGGATAGAGCCTCTGTACTACAGGGAGGATCTCTTCCTGGGACTTACCCATGAAATACAGTTAGTAGCCTTAACAAGGATCACTGTACTAATCTCACAGTCTGAAGAATACATACAGATACCACATAAGGTTATAACAGTAGCTTTATAAGAATCAACAGGGTAATAATACATACATAAAATATACTCAGAACACAGCAATACTACAACAGCCAGCAAGTCCTCAACCGTCTTAGGTTATATACCCGGGTATATATATAAATATATAGCAAGAGTCCGGTGCACAATACCTCCAGGCAACAGAAGAGATGCAGGGGCCCCTGTGGATGACTGTGGATCCTCGGATTCTTCCAGGAGATGACAGACAGCCGATCAGGAGATGATGATGATGATGGTGAGATTCTTCACAGGCCGCAAGCAGGGCGACGGTGACGGCAGTAGATGCAGGCCTGACTACCCTAACACTGAGTCCTTAACCTGCCAGCTAAACTACTAGTGCCACCGGGCCTCTAACTAGCTAGTTGGCCTTCGGAAGCCTAACCTATCACTGCCCTGAACTATATATATATATGGATCCCTAACTACGGTTACTAGCTAGGTCCTGTGAGTATATAGGGGGTAACACATACCTAACTATATACTGTGAAGTAAAGAGGAACCAGTGGCTCTTAGACTCCCCCAGACATAACATGTCTGTCTCAGCAGCTCTGCTCACATCTCTCCCCCCAGCAGCTCTGCCTCACATGTGTCTGACTCACTGTATTTACAAAACAAAACTTGCACTAAATGCCTGGGGTCTCTGAAGCCAAACTGCAGGGGCAAAGAAGCCAGATACATTATATACTAGTAGAAATGGCAGTTCCCTACATATATATATACACACACACACACACACACTATATATATACACTGTACAGACATATACACGTGTGTCTGTAAGAGGGAGGGCTAGGAAACCTTACATTGATATTTAGTATATAATATAATATTGTTGTGTACGATTAAATGTAACCTGTGTACATGCATTTAGGAACATGAATCCATACACACGCAGGTACATGCGTATACATTCAGACACATGAATGCATACAAATACAGATACACACAGGCATATCCATGCACACAAATACAGATACAAGCAGACACACACATATAGGTACACGTACACTGGCACACGCATGCACATACACACATATAGTTACATGTACATTGGCACATGTAGGCACAAGCATGCGCACACACACAGAGATACATGCAGACACAAACATACATGTACATGTATACATACACACACATATAGATGCATTCATGTACACACATACAGATATGTGCAGACACACACATATGGATATATCCAGGCACATGCAGACACACACATATGGATATATCCAGGCACACACATATAGATGCATGCATGTGCACACATACAAGTACAAGCAGACAAACAAAAACAGATATCCATATTTAGGTATATGCAGGCAGTCATGTACTAGTTTGTCACCTACCCCAAAGTTGTCCAGGCTGGCAGGGTATATGAGTGGAGCCTCATGCTGCTTCTGCTTCTGTTCAATGGCCATTATCAAAGACTGCTAAATAGAGTCTGCCAAATGGTGCCCCCTTCAGGAAGGGAGGTTCAATTTACATTTCTGTGCATCAATTTAATAAATAATAATAATAATAGTCCTTTAATAGTCCCACAATGGGGAAATTCAGTGTGTTACAGCAGCAAAGATAAGATAAGCAGATACAAATACAAATACAACATGTACAGGAATGTTCCAAGGTGAGAGGCATTACATTAATAGCAGACAGACAGATAGGACGTAGCAGAGGGGGGGGGGGGGGATATAACAGGCAGAGAGATATTTCAGTTCTCTGTATGTAATGATCTCCGCTTAGGTCGGTGTTGGTTGTACAGTCTAACCGCGGTGGGGAGGAAAGACTTCCGATAGCGCTCCTTCTCACACCTAGGGTGGAGCAGTCGGTCACTGACAGTACTGCCCAGCGCGATCACAGTCTCATGCATGGGATGGGAGTTATTCTCCCGCATGGAGCTCACCACGGACAGTATCCTTCTGTCACCCACCACCTGCACTGGGTCCAGTGGGCTCCCCAGGACAGAGCTGGCCCTTCTAATCAGCTTGTCAAGTTTATTTCTGTCCCTGGTTAATATACTGCTCCCCCAGCAGGCCACTCCAAAGAAGATGGCTGATGCCACTACCGAGTTGAAGAAAGTTCTAAGAAGTGCCCCCCGGATTCCAAAGGCTCTCAGATTCCTAAGCAGGTAGAGCCTGCTGTGGCCCTTCCTGTACAGGGCCTCCATATGATCTGCCCAGTCCAGCTTATTATTAAGGAGCAGACCCAGGTACTTATAGGTGTTCACAATCTCGATGCCCGTCCCCAGGATGTCCACTGGTTTTGGAGGGCATCTGCCTTTACGGAAGTCCACCACCATCTCCTTGGTCTTCCCCGCGTTAATCTTCAGGTGGTTCTGGTGGCACCAGTCCACAAAAAACCGGTTCAGTTCTCTGTACTCCTTGTCATCATCGTCTGTGATGAGGCCTACTATTGCAGAGTCGTCAGAATACTTCTGTAGGTAGCAGCTGGATGAGTTGCACCTAAAATCAGCAGTGTACAGTGTGAAGAGGAAAGGGGCGAGAACCGTACCCTGAGGTGCCCCCGTATTACAGATCACGGTACCTTGGGCTCTCACGTATTGAGGTCGATTTGTGAGGTAGTCTAGGATCCAGTTGGAGAGGTGGTGGTCCACTCCAGCAAGGCCCAGCTTGTCTCTCAGTAACCTGGGCTGTATGGTGTTAAAAGCACTGGAGAAATCAAAGAACATTATTCTCACCGTGTTCCCTGGTTTTTCCAGGTGAGACAGAGCCCTGTGCAGAAGGTGGATGATGGCATCATCTACCCCAATGCCCGGTCGATAAGCAAACTGGAGAGGGTCCATAGCAGTCCTTAGCAGTGTTTTGCAGGCAGATGGATCTCAGGATTAGGTGACACCAGCTGAAAAGTCCATTGCCTTGGATCAGCTGGGGGCCCTCTTGGGTTATGGAGCCCAAGGAAATTGCCCAGTTTTCCCTCCCCTATAGCCAGCCCTGCATGTGAGCTCCAGTAAAGAGAACCTTATACCGTGTAGAAGCCAGGAAAGGGGGTTTTATACCATGTGGGGGCCAGGTAAGGGTGTGTTATACAGTGTGGGGCCAAGAAAGGGTGTGTTATACTGTGTGGGGGCCAGTAAAGGGCTGATCAGTAGGTAAAGCTCTGCCTCATCTTTTCGCTGCATGGATCTGGAGGGACGGAAACTGAAGAGGAATCTGAGGTTAACTGTCTGAGAACTACAACTCCCAGCAGCCCCAGATCCTCAGGACCTGCTGAGAGTTGTAGTTTTATTCTTGCCAGCCATTGTGCCATTATGCTGCATTATGGTTTGCATGCCTTAGGGTCGGCCCCTAGAATCGATTCCACTGGTGGTCCATAGACATCGCAGTGCAACACTGGACAGAGAAAGCCTTTCATTTATATCTAACATCATTGACTGCAATGTTTAATTAAATATATTACACTTTTTTTCCATCTAAAAATCTTGGAAACCAATGGAAGGAATTTTCTTTTTTAATTTTAATATTGAAGTCAGTGATGATGACAGGAAGACTTTTGTTTGCCTGATGATATGTCCTTTTAGGTCAGCAGAATTAGTGGTACTATCACAGGTATGAGCTTGGCAAGTGGTTGCATCATAAATGGGTATATCTTGTACTTGTTGAATTCACCAGAACTTCACTTGGGTGGAAAACCAACAGTTACACTGACTTATCTTTACAAATTTTACATCCATAGGTACTGTTGTTCACCACTATATAACATAAAGAGATACATAATAATGTAGTTTATGGCAATGTTTCTCAATCCAAGTATCCCCATGTGAAAAAAGCACCAACTGACTACCCCAAATGGACACTTTGGTACCCGTCATCCGTCATGTGACAGATCCTGCTCCCGGTTTTAAGTGGGGAAGAAAAAATGGAGCACATAGCATGCCAAGCATGTCCTTTTGTTTGTGGGGGCACCTCTGGCAGACACACACAAATGGTTCTGAGGGTCTTTTAGCTTCCAACCAGCTTTTCGTGTTTGGGTGGCAGTAACCCCCAGGAGCCCATAACCTGAGCACTCACTAAATCTGCCACTTACAGAGGCATAGTTCTCAGCCATGGTGCATACCCCTTGAGACTGATTGCCATACCCCTTAGTGTACAAGTACCACAGGTTGAGAACCACTGGTTTATGGGATACACATTGGGACCTCAGTGTAAAAACAATGGGCAGAGGAATTTTATAAAGTCAGTTTTGCTGGAGTTTGTATTGCACTTATTTGCACCAAATTTATCAAAGTGTTGCACAATGTATGATAAGGCGCATCCTTTAAAGTAACACTGCTGTATAAAGATTTTTCTCCTCTATTTGTTGCAAATGATAAATCTGGCATAGAATTTGCTCACCATGCTAACCGTGGCTGACACAAAAGAAATGTATGCCAAAATATGCCTATTTTACTGCAGAAAAATGGGCACAGCAATTGCTAAATTCCCCTGATTGTATCTGAATTTTTACAGGCTATAAATATTCTACATTCAAATGATCATGTATTAACAATGTAATATGTTGTTCACCGTCTATAAATGTACTTATCTATTATCTACAGCTAATACAAGTGGTAATTGTTGTGAAAAGATCTGAAAACCATACATTTAAATATTACTCACACGCTGTCAACCTCGGACTATTTCTACCACTGTTTCCTTCTTTATGTATCACATACCTGACATTTTGATCTCACTCTGGGTTTCATAATACTGACTTTCTCACAAGCGACTGCTTACATAGCACCAAAAGGGAGGATTTGGCATTTCTGGTGCCCACACTTTAATACTGCCCCTCTAGTGCCCCTATACACAATATAATTCTCCCTTAGTGCTGCCACACAGTATAATGCCCCCTTAGTGCCCCCATACACAGAATACTGTCTCCCTTAGTACCTCCACACACAGCATAATGCCCCCTTAGTGGCTCCCAAACAGAATATAAAGAAAAATATGTCACCAATGCCGCACATGTAACAGCTTATCTGGTTTTGGTTATCTAGCCACTAGTGTAATAGCTCTGTGTTTGTTATCTCCCTACTTTGAGTTTACTCTTTAATGCTTTTGTCAGCGAATACCCATGCTTGTTTAACAAGGAAACTTTTTGCTTTCTTGTATCTATAGGAGATGCTCATTGCAGTCTCCCATAGATAGCAACAGCCCAACAGCTTGATGGCTCCTGTGAAAGATCCTCAGTGCGCCAACACCGCTTTGGCCCACACCTGAGACTTCTTTCATAAAACCCACACTCACCGCCAGTGAGTGCTGGGTCCACAAGATAAATACAAGACAAGCTTTCTAAATTTTATATATTTATTAACCCCTAAATGGGTCGGTATTAACATCTAACACATGCAGTTCAGAACAGATATGCAGATATATGCAAGCATTAACAGTTACTAGTTACAATATACAGTACAATAAAATAAAAGGGAATAAAAGTGAAATAATTACTTTACCCCACATGTCCTTGATGTGGCTCTATAGTCCAACACTCACACATAGCATGTGGAGGTAAACAGTGGAGGCTCCTAGCAGCAGCATTCCAGCCTGCCTGCTCATCACAGTATATCCTTGTAGTCTCAGCACAGTCTCATCATAGTATTCTCTTGTAGTCCCAGCACAATCTCCTCCCACTGACCTCTTACCTCATCTTTTATACCCTTGATTACACCACCCAGAATGAGGTCACCGGCGACGGCAAGTCTGATTGATTAATGCACTCAAGTCAAAATTCTTTGTAAGGAGATGGGACCAAGTGAAATGATACAATGTTATCAACCATGTCTGATCTAACAGCCCAGGCTGAACAATGCATGGGTATTTGATCACTCAGGGCTATGTAGGAATTCAATGGAGCCATTCTGGGATAGATACAAAGCCCTATTGTTACAATGTTGCCACTAAAGACAACATACACCTAGGATTATGGCTGCGCACATTATGAGTAAATGGAACTAAGAGGGAGATGCGATACCCATAGATCAAAATACATCTTTGAGTTATAGCCATTTTTAAGTGGAATCATCACAGCTCCCATTGGGTGAATGCTGAAATGACATAGGACCTCTGGTGGGCATGACTCCTGGAGTGATGCCAGGTCCTGTGTCTATGTTTTCTAGTGACAAGTGTCTCCCACAGGATGTAGCAATGTGCTCAGTGACATCAGACGTCATATGGAGTGACGCTGAAGCACACTATTTTAAAATGGCACAAAAAGTGTATCTTTTGTTACCTTAATCGTTTACCCCATAGCTTTTGCTAGCCTTTATGGACCTCCTAATAGAACTCACCTTCAAGCTTCCCCCATTTTTGCCTGAGGGGCAGGTGTTCACATGTATTTTTCACTTATTCATATTCCTGAATATCCTACAATACTTTTGAGTTGGTAATATTTAGATATATTTCCTGATTTAGGCTACTGCCCCATATTGTGGAAAAGTTTTTTTTGTCGCAGAAGGAATGGAAAATGTATAGGAAGCTCTTATACTTCTCCCTTCTGCTCAATCCACTCTTGGCTTTGGCTAAAAAAAAACGCAGCAAAATCTGCAACAAAAAAGCAGCTTTTCCGCAATGTGGGGCCTCAGCCTTATAGGATCCTTATTGGACCACCAACCAGGGCCGCTTTAACCATAGGTGCAACGGTGCAGTCGCGTCGGGTCCTATGGTTACAGGGGCCCCCTCAGCTGCTCCGGAATGAGCAGGACAGTCCCACATTTCGGGTTCTGTCCTGCTTTACAGGGCGGCAGGCAGCAATTTCAACTCTATCTGTGTCCTTAGGACACAGATAGAGGTTGAATACAATAGTGGAGCACGGAGCTTTTAGCTATTTAGAGGCCGATAATGTCTGCAGCAGGGAAGCACAAAGAGCGCCGAGCCGCAGACATTACATTCGGAGCCTGCAGGTCTGTGGGAACGCGTTTTGGTGAGTATTTTATTTATTTTTTGTTAAATGTGACATTGGTGGTTGAGGGAGAGAGGGGAAATAAAACTATGGGGGGGAGGGGGGGATTAGGGTGCCGACTTTCAAAAAGTTTGCACAGGGTCACCCAATGCATTAAAATGGCCCTGCCACCAAACTATATTTACATAATGCGACTATGTTCACTGGTGGCAGTGAGATCCACAGACAGAAATCTTTTTTAGTGTTTTCAGCTTTTTCTAGTATTATCTGACCACTATATTTATATCGATACCAATATATTTATAGAGGCAGCAGCCACATGAGCACTTTTGGCACTTTTTTTTTTTTTTTACAATGAAAATATAATCCTATCATCAGGCACCATGTTATAGAGCAGGAGGAGCTGTGCAGATTGATATATCGTTTTGTGGGAAAAGTTCCACTATAATCTGTGACTGATAGCCTTTCCTGAATGAGTGGGCATAAGGAGATGTCAGTCACTGGCATAGGAGGTGGTGTACATTTTAGGTATGTTTTGCTCCAGTATCTGGCATCATTTATAGTAAATTTGCTGAGTGTCAGGAGGCCATGCCCCCGCCCCCCCTCCACTTTTTGGAAAAGTAACAAGCACTGTGTAAAGCTAGTAAAAATGTGCAACTTTTTGAGTAACATCAGGCTTGCCAAAAACTTTGCAACTTTTTATTATGCTAGAAAACTGGCATAGAGGGCTTCATAAATCCCCCATTAAGTTGAACTATCTTTCCTTTGCTTAAAACATAAGAACATTGTCAGATTTTCCACAACAGGAATCTCTGAGCAGTGCTAAAGGGGTTTACTTGATCTGAGATAAGTTTTCACTGGTGGCAGATTCCACCAGATCTGAGATCCCATAACTGTATGTGACCACACCATAAAGTCTATTGTCAAGAAAAGTAACTTTGTAAGACAATTTAATTTCAAGGTCACATTGCTTGCTGTATTTTCAGTATTTTTCTCTGAGCAATATTTCTAATAAGACATTGGATTTGCTCCTAAGAAGATACAATAAATGCTTCACCTGCCAAGGTCTTTTCATTAAAGGACAGCGGCTTACATACAAGTTGTGCTAGTATAAGGGAACATTTAATATCAATAATTATAGGAGTAACTGAAAATAAACTATGGATGACCCTTATTCTTCCTCTCTTAATACATGCGCAAAATTGCTCTGGGAATAATGAACCTTTTCACTGTTCTTTATTGTGTAACCATTGTGTTATTTTCAGTAATGCAAACAAAGCGTCTTTTACTGGTATGAAAAATGTTTACGGGGGCAAATTGAGGTTAAATCCACATTATTAACCTCATGAGATGAACCTTCTCTAGTAGATTAAATGTTAAAAGATTGACCCAAATAATGAGACAGAATATAATAATAGTAAGGTAGATGTCTGACCTCTTTGAACACTGTTGTTGAGAACATGGAGCTCCAAATTCATGTTTTCGGCAGGATTGTGGCACAAGTATGCACTGACCTCCTTTATAGAGATATTGAGCCACCAGCACATCTTATAGTGGGTGCTCGATTTTACCCCAAACTGATTTATAGCCTGTCAGGAAAGCAAAGCAAAGAGTTGCCAATGGGATGACGCTTTCCAATTAAACATGTTGAACCACAGACATTATTCTTCCCATGAATCATTGCTTTTGTAAGAGACTATTTGTCACATGAACGTGCGGAGAGGCACCTCGTGCAGACCACAAGGGTTTGTCCAGGTGTAGCATATTTGCCACGGATTTGCAGAGCAGCTGGGATTTTGCACTGGGGTCAGGTCCAAAGGTATTAGGCTCCATTCACATGACAGTGAAAACTGTTCGTGTGATGTCCATTTTTTTATGGACGTCACTCGGCAGCATTAATTTCACTGTCAGTCTCATGACCGTTATTTTGACAGTCCATGGTCACGGACCGTCAAAATATAGGTCATGTCCTATTTTCTGCTGTTTTCACTGATCCCTCCATACACTGAATTGTATGGGGCATCCGTGAAAATGGCTGTTCCTCGGGTGCAGGACGGCAGTGAAAAATGGATATCATGTGCATCTAGCCTTAAGGAATCATTCTTATATATCCTTTCAACTGACTATGATTCACATGGATTATTATACTCCTAAGCATTTAAAAATGTATGATCTCTTTCTAGATAGTAAGTGTCCCAGATAACAAAATGAGGAGGTGGATCTAATTCATTTGATATGGAGATGGCCTAAATTACATAGGTATTGGCAGAAAAGTTTTTCTTAAGGCTATGTTATTTGCCAGAAGGGTAATTTTTATAGATGGGAATAAACAATTCTACTGACATCAGACAATTGGGGGAGTATAAAGAGGACATAACACTAATTTGTCCTGGGTTCAGTGCAATGTCAGACTGAGGTTCCTTGGGCTCACCAGGTAAAATGAATCAGAGAGCTCAGTCTGCAACGTTCCTAGAATCATAGTATCCCTCAAATTTGGGTGTTTTCTGCTAGACCATTATTGAGGTCCTCTGGTACTCTGGTGGGCCAGTCCAACACCTGTACTGTGGCCTTTCAGATATCTGTTGAATTGTATGTTTTGTTTTCTTTCTTCCCTCTCCAACTATACGAGTGGGTGGTATTTAAGGGATTAAGTGTATGGTAATTTTTTATATATGTAATAAATATATTTAAAAAATTGCAATAGATTTACAGTGGCAATATAAAGTACAATACATGTAGATGTGGTTTTCAAAATGCCATCTGCATATAGTGGAAAAAAATTCTTGCAGAAATATTCAAATCTGTAGTACACACATTATGTTGTAGAAAAGCCTGGCATTTTCATAGCAGATTTCACCCATTATAAGGTAAAATCCACATGTAAAGCAAATTATCCACCATAAAAGGATTTACCTGTCCCCATGCACATGGGGCAATCCAGACAGAAAATCCGGTTTGTACTTTGGCCAGATCGGCCATGAGGTCTAAATTTGTTAAAAGCCATTAATGATCCAATAACTTATGGACCTATGGGCACAGGCAGACACCACTGCAAAATCCCCCACCCATGGTGCCTAATAGCTGCTCAACTCCTGAACTCAGTCTTACAGTGGGTACAGAAAGTATTCAGACCCCTTTAATTTTTTCACTCTTTGTTTCATTACAGCCATTTGCTAAAAGCAAAAAAGTTCATTTTATTTCTCATTAATGTACACTCAGCACCCCATTTTGACTGAAAAAAAACAGAAATGTAGATATTTTTGCAAATTTATTAAAAAAGAAAAACTGAAATATCACATGGTTATAAGTATTTAGACCCTTTGCTGTGACACTCATATATAACTGACATGCTGTCCATTTCTTTCTGATCCTCCTTTAGATGGTTCTACTCCTTCACTGGAGTCCAGCTGTGTTTAATTAAACTGATTGGACTTGATTAGGAAAGGCACACACCTGTCTATATACAGTGGGGAAAAAACGTATTTAGTCAGCCACCAATTGTGCAAGTTCTCCCATTTAAAAAGATGAGGCCGGCCTGTAATTGTCATCATAGGTAGACCTCAACTATGAGAGACAAAATGAGAAAACAAATCCAGAAAATCACATTGTCTGATTTTTTAAGAATTTATTTGCAAATTATGGTGTAAAATAAGTATTTGGTCAATAACAAAAGTTCATCTCAATACTTTGTTATATATCCTTTGTTGGCAATGACAGAGGTCAAACGTTTTCTGTAAGTCTTCACAAGGTTGGCACACACTGTTGCTAGTATGTTGACCCATTTCTCCATGCAGATCTCCTCTAGAGCAGTGATGTTTTGGGGCTGTTGCTGGGCAACACGGACTTTCAACTCCCTCCAAAGGTTTTCTATGGGGTTGAGATCTGGAGACTGGCTAGACCACTCCAGGACCTTGAAATGCTTCTTGCGAAGCCACTCCTTCGTTGCCCTGGCGGTGTGCTTGGGATCATTGTCATGCTGAAAGACCCAGCCACATTTCATCTTCAATGCCCTTGCTGATGGAAGGAGGTTTGCACTCAAAATCTAACGCTACATGGCCCCATTCATTCTTTCATGTACACGGATCAGTCGTTCCTGGTCCCTTTGCAGAGAAACAGCCCCAAAGCATGATGTTGCCACCCCCATGCTTCACAGTAGGTATGGTGTTCTTTGGATGAAACTCAGCATTCACTCTCCTCCAATCACGACGAGTTGTGTTTCTACCAAACAGTTCTACTTTAGTTTCATCTGACCATATGATATTCTCCCAATACTCTTATGGAACATCCAAATGCTCTCTAGCAAACTTCAGACGGGCCCGGATATGTACTGACTTAAGCAGAGGGACACGTCTGGCACTGCAGGATCTGAGTCCCTGGCGGCGTAGTGTGTTACTGACGGTAGCCTTTGTTACGTTAGTCCCAGCTTTCTGCAGGTCATTCACTAGGTCCCCCCGTGTGGTTCTGGGATTTTTGCTCACCATTCTCGTGATCATTTTGACCCCACGGTGTGAGATCTTGCGTGGAGCCCCTGATCGAGGGAGATTATCAGTGGTCTTGTATGTCTTCCATTTTCTAATTATTGCTCCCACAGTTGATTTCTTCACACCAAGCTGCTTGCCTATTGCAGATTCAGTCTTCCCAGCCTGGTGCAGGTCTACAATTTTGTTTCTGGTGTCCTTCCACAGCTCTTTGGTCTTCACCATAGTGGAGTTTGGAGTGTGACTGTATGAGGTTGTGGACAGGTGTCTTTTATACTGATAACAATTTCAAACAGGTGCCATTACTACAGGTAACGAGTGGAGGACAGAGGAGCCTCTTAAAGAAGAAGTTACAAGTCTGTGAGAGCCAGAAATCTTGCTTGTTTGTAGGTGACCAAATACTTATTTTCCACCATAATTTGCGAATAAATTCTTAAAAAATCAGACAATGTGATTTTCTGGATTTGTTTTCTCATTATGTCTCTCATAGTTGAGGTCTAACTATGATGTCAATTACAGGCCTCTCTCATCTTTTTAAGTGGGAGAACTTGCACAATTGGTGGCTCACTAAATACTTTTTTTTCCCCACTGTAAGACCTCACAGCTCACAGTGCATGTCAGAGCAAATGAGAATCATGAGGTCATAGGAACTGCCCAAGGAGTTCAGAGACAGAATTGTGGCAAGGCACAGATCTGGCCAAGGTTACAAAAGAATTTCTGCAGCACTCATGGTTTCTAAGAGCACAGTGGCCTCCATAATCCTTAAATGGAATAAGAGGTAAAGAAGAACCCAAAGAACACTGTGGCTGTGCTCCAGAGATGCAGTAGAAAGATGGGAGAAAGTTCCACAAAGTCAACTATCAC
This sequence comes from Leptodactylus fallax, assembly GCA_947044405.1. NCBI lineage: Eukaryota > Metazoa > Chordata > Amphibia > Anura > Leptodactylidae > Leptodactylus > Leptodactylus fallax. The sequence goes on from CAMRHE010000223.1 coordinate 1,206,043, forward strand.
TGCAGCCATCCACCAGTCGGGGCTTTATGGCAGAGTGGCCCGACGGAAGCCTCTCCTCAGTGCAAGACATATGAAAGCCCGCATAGAGTTTGCCAAAAAACACATGAAGGACTCCCAGACTATGAGAAATAAGATTCTCTGGTCTGATGAGACGAAGATTGATCTTTTTGGCATTAATTCTAAGTGGTATGTGTGGAGAAAACCAGGCACTGCTCATCACCTGCCCAATACAATCCCAACAGTGAAACATGGTGGTGGCAGCATCATGCTATGGGGGTGTTTTTCAGCTGCAGGGACAGGACGACTGGTTGCAATTGAAGGAAAGATGAATGTGGGCAAGTACAGAGATATACTGGAAGAAAACCTCTTTCATAGTGCTCTGGACCTCAGACTGGGCCGAAGGTTCACCCTCCAACAAGACAATGACCCTAAGCACACAGCTAAAATAACAAAGGAGTGGCTTCAGAACAACTCTGTGACCATTTTTGACTGGCCCAGTCAGAGCCCTGACCTCAACCCAATTGAGCATCTCTGGAGAGACCTGAGAATGGCTGTCCACCAACGTTCACTATCCAACCTGACGGAACTGGAGAGGATCTGCAAGGAAGAATGGCAGAGGATCCCCAAATCCAGATGTGCATCATTCCCAAGAAGACTCATGGCTGTACTAACTCAAAAGGGTGCTTCTACTCAATACTGAGCAAAGGGTCTGAATACTTATGACCATGTGATTTTAAGTTTTTCTTTTTTAATAAATTTGAAAAATATCTACATTTCTGTTTTTTTTTTCTGTCAAGATGGGGTGCTGAGTGTATATTAATGAGAAATAAAATGAACTTTTTTGCTTTTAGCAAATGGCTTCAATGAAAGAAAGAGTGAAAAATTTAAAGGGGTCTGAATACTTTCCGTACCCACTGTATCTGCCACTGATTTGCAGAGCAGCTGGGATTTTGCACTGGGGTCAGGTCCAAAAGTATTAGGCACCATTCACATGACAGTGAAAACTGTTCATGTGATGTCCATTTTTTTATGGACGTCACTCGGCAGCATTAATTTCACTGTCAGTCTCATGACCGTTATTTTGACAGTCCATGGTCACAGACCGTCAAAATATAGGTCATGTCCTATTTTCTGCTGTTTTCACTGATCCCTCCATACACTGAATTGTATGGGGTATCCATGAAAATGGCTGCTCCTCGGGTGCAGGACGGCAGTGAAAAATGGATATCATGTGCATCTAGCCTTAAGGAATCATTCTTATATATCCTTTCAACTGACTATGATTCACATGGATTATTATACTCCTAAGCATTTAAAAATGTATGATCTCTTTCTAGATAGTAAGTGTCCCAGATGCCAAAATGAGGAGGTGGATCTAATTCATTTGATATGGAGATGGCCTAAATTACATAGGTATTGGCAGAAAAGTTTTTCTTAAGGCTATGTTATTTGTCAGAAGGGTAATTTTTATAGATGGGAATAAACAATTCTACTGACATCAGACAATTGGGGGAGTATAAAGAGGACGTAACACTAATTTGTCCTGGGTTCAGTGCAATGTCAGACTGAGGTTCCTTGGGCTCACCAGGTAAAATGAATCAGAGAGCTCAGTCTGCAACATTCCTAGAATCATAGTATCCCTCAAATTTGGGTGTTTTCTGCTAGACCATTATTGAGGTCCTCTGGTACTCTGGTGGGCCAGTCCAACACCTGTACTGTGGCCTTTCAGAGATCTGTTTATTGTATGTTTTGTTTTCTTTCTTCCCTCTCCAACTATACGAGTGGGTGGTATTTAAGGAATTAACTGTATGGTAATTTTCTATATATGTAATAAATATATTTAAAAAATGCAATAGATTTACAGTGGCAATATAAAGTACAATACATGTAGATGTGGTTTTCAAAATCCCATCTGCATATAGTGGAAAAAAATTCTTGCAGAAATATTAAAATCTGTAGCATGCACATTATGTTGTAGAAAAGCCTGGCATTTTCATAGCAGATTTTACCCATTATAAGGTAAAATCCACAAGTAAAGCAAATTATCCACCATAAAAGGATTTACCTGTCCCCATGCACATGGGGCAATCCAGACAGAAAATCCGGTTTGTACTTTGGCCAGATCGGCCATGAGGTCTAAATTTTTTTAAAAGCTATTAATGATCCAATAGCTTATGGACCTATGGGCACAGGCAGACACCACAGCAAAATCCCCCACCCATGGTGCCTAATAGCTGCTCAACTCCTGAACTCAGTCTTACCTGCAGAATTGCTTATCAATTGGGCGCCATGTGAGAGGCAGGGCTCCAGTTGTGTGCTGTTGCCACACTGTATGGCTGTGCCCTATAACTAATAACCTAATGACATCCTCAATTTCTTTAGAATTAAATCCGTTGTGAATACTCACAAGAGCGTCGTCACACATATCAGCCAAAGTTTGACCAAAGCTTTGATTTCAGAAAGATTATAGCAAAAAACAACGGTTTTGCAAAACTTTGCAATCAAACCACAAAGTGTGGCCTCACCCTTATAATTTCAAGCATGCCTGATCATCTAGTGCCTTCAGCAACTAAAACATGGAATGCAACGCACCGTGAATAATCACAAAGTACTCTCCAGACTGACAAACATTAAAAGATTTTTTGAATATTTATGAAGGTGATTTTTTGTGCTGATAAATACATGAATATAACAAATTAAATACATATAAATATATACTGTATATTATATAAATATATTAGAGCCAGTTTAGGTTTCTATCAGCTTTTTAGCCTCTCTTAACAAAATTTTCTCTATTTATTTTCAATAGAATTTTCTATATTGTGAAGAGATATAAAGAAGAAATGCAGAATGTAAGGGGTGTATAAAGACTTACAAATGGTGCTGCATCGGAAGAAGGAGATAGTGGTGTATACTGTATTCCGTCACACAACACAGAATTGTTGAGAAATACAGCTCATCCAACAGACCAGTGTCAGGTCTTAGATGACATTCTTCATTTCCAAAAATATAATCAACTAATACAATCAAAATAGTTGTCAGAATAGAAGAATATAAGGTAGTTGATTTTAGGGGTAAGAGAACTTGGTGGAAGTGTATTCTGGAAGCAGAGATCAGCAGTAGGTATGTAGAGACCATAGTCGGTGGTCAGGTTTTTCCGCAAGACAACATAGAGAAGCATGGAGAACACCAGCGAGAAATGGCCATACGACAAGTGGAGATTAGTATTAGCTTCTAAAAATGATGGCAACACTGCCATTCTGCCAGTGTGTCTGATCAGTAACAATGTGACAGTTTTCCATCAATTGCCAAACTTGAATATATGTTTTTTGCAAAACTCCATTTTGATAAGTCTTCGGCTATAGACTTTTGATTTCTCAGCGTTTCTCAGTTAGTGTTGCCTTTCGGCAGGAAGTCTTTTAAGAACATTACTAAGTATTCAGCATATTGAAACCACACCTTGGATTATACAATGATCACCCTATTGTAGAAGGTTTTATTTTATGTTTCCATAAACTTCTGCCACAGATGCCGTGCCTCTTAAAATATGACTTAATTAAACATTGCGGTTTTCTTTATTCACAATCGAATTAAGCAGATTATTTTCATTTGATGTGGTGAACTCTATCATTATTTGATGCAAATGATACATTTCCAAGTAAATAGGTTTAACGGCTGCTCCAGTGTTTCTAGAATTGAGCAGGAATGGAAAAGAAAAGTTCACTTATTGTATATTACTATTGTATATTATATTACCACCTAGGATTAATGCTGGTGCTCACTGAAGTCACAGGTCACGGCCTTGGGATAGATTCATTAATCGATAGAAAAGTCTATGTTGAACTCATTAGATAAATATAATATCTAGTAGTCGCGTTACCTGGCTTTGCATGGGTCTATATTGTTTGTTGTGTGGGTCAAAACTTCGTTTGCTGCTGATGTGAAGTCAACATCTAATAAAATGGATGGGTTGTTATTGAACACTGATCTAAAACTATGCGTATGCAAAGGCAAAAAAGTTGCAATGGCACTGCTAGAACCAAGAGCATCATTGCATATACGTCATGTATATAAGGATACATGAAAATGACGTTCTTGGTACTTTACATTTTTATGAAAATGTAATTGTAAAACCATCTGCCATGTCAAGGCGACCTCTGTTAGGTGGGTCTCTACACTAAAATGCCTCACCTGTCTTAGTGCCTTGGTCTACTATGAATTAAGAGCAAATGTGTTTTTAAGCCATATCATGTCCTGCATACACTACAAAGAGCCTCCTCTCTCTGGACCTGTGGCCTCTGAATGAATAGGGACATGTAGTTCACCCATATTATGCTTTAATTAAATCAACCTTGGACAGATGGGTGGCGTGCATGCAAGAATGAGGGTCATCCACACACCCCTAAAGCACAATGCAACAAAAATACAAAAATTAGTCAGCACCGTCAAACAATGTGAACAAGAAATGCAAGTGCAGGAACCAACAACAGAAATTATGTTTTTATATATAAGATAATATTTTTTTTTATTAACTGTGGGGAAGGTAGCAGCAATGGTGCGGACCCAACCAGTCAGAGACATGGACACAAAACTGTAGCGTTTATTTATTTATTATGCTTACTTATATTGCGCCATCATATTCCGCAGCGCTTTACAGACATTGTGGTCTCTGTCCCATATAGGGCTCACAATCTATATTCCCTATCAGTATGTCTTTGGAATGTGGGAGGAAACCGGAGTACCCGGAGGAAACCCACGCAAACACGGGGAGAACATACAAACTCCTTGCAGATGTTGTCCTCGGCAGGATTTGAACCCAGGACTCCAGTACTGCAAGGCTGCATTGCTAACCACTGAGCCACCGTGCCGCCCATTTGGTTTATTTAAAAAAACAGCAAAATAAATAAACCTTCAGGCACAAAAGGAGCAAAATAAAATACAGGCTTAACTTCAGGCAAAAGGAAAACAAACAAAACTCCTGCTCGTCTGAGCTCTAAACTAAATGGTACAAAACTAACTATATGTGTGGCTTACTACCAGCCACAGGAACAAACAGAATAGCACAAAATAGTCTCACCAGACTTAGTGTAGCAGGACAGACCCAGACACCTCCTCTCACTCCCAGGATCTGCCCTGAAGTGCAGGCTCTGTAGGCTTATATGGCCCAGTAACGAGCCTGGGACCTACACCTTGGACCAAAGCCTATACCAGACCCGACCTGGACCACATGTATGTCAGAAACCTGGGACTGATATACTGTGACTCCAGCATTCTGCCTGTCACCTTGCCACATAACATAGCACCAACATATTCCACAGTCCAGGATAGTACATGCCAATGAACTAGTGCTGCTTGAAAAAACGCAGGGAGTAGAAGGTTTAGATTCCTAAAGATACTAATGTTAGATCATTGGCAGAATGGAGAGCAAGAGCAGCGATGAGGGAAGAGATGTATTGAGGTGCAGCACTGTGGAGAGCTTTGTGGGAGGAAGCGATATGTATATATTGTATCCTATCATGTACAGCCATTAGGTAACAAGGACAGTCATTTACGGTTACCCATTAAGGATGTGGCCCATTTTGGAGGAGGAAGCGTATCTTTCTGTTTTGCCTCACTGCATTCGTAGAGCTAGAACTTTTAAATTTTTTTTTTTTTTTACTGAAGTGCCTGTGTGAGGGCTCGTTTTTTGCATTTTGGGCTGTGGCTTTGTTAGCACAATTTTGCATTATTTCAGTAGTTCTTCATTACCTTAAATTATTTTTTAAGTGTATTGCTTACAAGGGGACTTATTTTTTTTAATTAGCATGCATTCAGGTATGCCATAAAGGGGGGAGTCACTGAGAACAGCCCTGGGGGCCTTTGTAATGCCCAGGTCTGTCCCTTAAAAAATGTCAGCCACAGGGGGTCACCATCGCTGTAGCTTATGTTATTCATATGTGTTATGTGGCACCAGAGGGGGGTGCTGATTCCTCTTGTAGACCTCCAAACCATGTGGGACACATATCTAAGATTGTGTTTCCCATGCATGCAGGTTAAATGCTATCCTAGCTACTGTGTCATGATAATGAATGTCTCTCCCGTCACCTTCTGTCTCTATCCCTCTTCCCTCATAGATTGTAAGCCCTTGCGGGTAGGGCCCTCTATCCCACTGTGCCAGTTGGTCACTGTTAGCATTATCTGTTTTGTATATCTTGTGTACCGTATGTAAATCCGCAAATGTAAAGCACCATGGAATTAATGGTGCTATATAAATAAACAATAATAATAATAATAATCAATACAGAACAAAGTTGTGAGGTCACTAATGTTATGAGAAATGGGGCTTCCCATGAATATTGGTGTCTGAGCCAGCAATTCATTTAGGTCTTGCCTAGACATCCATCAGTTTTGGGGTAAGAAAAGGTGTCTTGATATCCATGGCAGGGGTTTCAAGATTGCCACTAGCCACCTCCTCTCAGTCCGAATGGATGACGCAAGACAGCTGTTGGATAGATATTTGTTCAGCTCACAGCTTTCAGCCTTGACTTAACCAGTAACTTGTACATTTGGCCCTGGTGAACATGCATATAGGTATGTATATAATATTCATTCATATATGTTTGTGGTGTCATCTAGCATTATTAGATCCTTAGCCACAGTGTCTGGCACACACAGACATTTAAAGGCAATTATTACACTCCCCTTCCCCATGAAGGCACCCTAGGAAACTGCCTACTCTGCCTAACCCTTGTCCCTGCCCAGAACTCAACTGCTTATCCTTTAGGATAAATTGTAGTTCAGTGTAAAATGTGAAGAAAATTTTTTTGACTAAATATGATCAAAGTGCAACCAACATAAAGTATATAAAAGTGATCAACAAGGCATCGGGACATTTTTATTTTACTTTTCTGTAAATTATACTTATTTTAAGTGAAAGCGTCACAAGGAAATGATCTATTGTTTAAATTACATTTTATATTAAACATAGATTTAAAGAAATTTTAGTGATATTATTTTTTAACATTAAAAAAAATCCTAAAATTCTTGCAATTAACAACTCCTGCTACAAAACCTAAAATAGTTTGTGACTTCCTGTACCATGGGCCATAGATACTATGATCTGGAAGTAGATGAGCTGTGAAATCCTCTATTGTGACAGGTGAATTGTGAGTCGTTATTACATATACATGATAGCTGTGATTATCAGTGTGCTGATACGTGAAGTGGCTGCTGAAAAATATCTCCTGCAGACAACCAGAGGTCTCAGCATGTTATATGGCTTAGTGACCAGAACTGCAGGATGTTTTAGATTTTTTTATTATGTTTTTTCATAATGACAATAACATGGAAAAAATCATTACAAATATACGTCTAACATAAAATTTGACTAAAAAATAGGTAATTTCCTTTTAATATGTGTCCATTTTGGCACTTTTAAAGACAGCCATCAACTTATATCTTTCTAGCTAAAATATTGGGGCAGATTTACTAGTACTGTTTAAGTACACTAGACAGTCTTAAAATTCCCCAGTTTTTTCACAGTGTCTGATGCGGATTGGTAAATCTGTTGCATTATTAGATTGCCACATCCTATTAGTTGGCTTAGTCTATGCCAAAAAGTGCTCCAAACTTTTAGTGCATGGTGTCACAACTTAGACCAAACCAACTTTCCATGATGCCACGCCCCTTTCTTTGAAACCATGCCCCTTTTTGTTAAAGCATCTACGAATTCTAAAACACTTGATAAATGTGGCACAAAATATGTTAGACAGTTTTATGGTTCAATTATGACAAAATCCTGGTACATTCTGCTTAGCAAATCTCCCCCACTGTACCTAAACTATAGAGCAAGATGTGATTTACACAATCTGTGAGTAGCCAAAAATAGCCACAAAAGAAGATTTAGCCTCCAGATATGTATGATTCATGGTCATAAAGGAACCTTTTGTCATCACATCTGTCCCCTGTCACTAGGCCATATCTATTAAATGTCATAAAGCAACATACTTATGTTTGCATAAGTAGAGATTTTGGATAAAGACCATACTAATAGTGTATATATCCCAATAGCTAGGAAGTAACACAGTCCCAGTATAACTGGAGGCATTAAGGGAGCTGATTATTTTAATTGTATTTACATTGTGTATCTATCTATCTATCTATCTATCTATCTATCTATCTATCTATCTATCTATCTATCTATCCTGCCTCATATATTTGAACGGTTAGTATATGAATACATTTGAATGCTGGGCCTTCAAGCAAGGGCACACCATAGTGTAACTCCCATTTTATTTTATTTTTTGCTATTGCGCCAAGCAGTGTTGCAGTATACTTTATTAACCTATCTAACTTCCTAACAGACTGTTAGATAGGTTGCCACTAGCAATGCTTTAACTAAGTTTTTCCAGGGAGAGTCAGTCCCATACACCTGTAGCATGTAGAGCTCATACATTTGTCGAAGGTGGAATAGTCACTTCAAATGTCTGTATCATCGGTTTTACACCACCTTCGCAGCATGAACTGCAGCGTATAGAAATCACATTCCCAACTGTATATTTAACTAGTGATATCTCTAGTTTTTTTTTCTAGCTAGTACTTCAATGTTGGCAGCTTATTAAAGAGTGTCATCTTTCTTGTGATACCAGAACCATTGTTCTAGGTGGTATAAAACCAGAGATATAGTCATTAAAAGTCACAATCCCCTCTTTTGGTAAAAGCTTGAGCTCTACATACTGGCAATACAAATGTGTATGGACTTTCCCAAACTGCTCAGTCAGAGGGTTGCTAAGGAGAATGTTATAGCCTGTTTTCTATTAAAAAAAAGTAAGTTAGGATAATGAAGTATATTATAAACATGCTCAAAAACAACTCTTGACACAATAGCAAAAAATAAATAAAATAAAATGGGGAGTTACACATTAAAGGGAATCTTTCAATCTTTCATTTCTGTCCATGCAAAATGCTGAAAGTGCTAATTGGAGCCCTGGAGAGTGGTTTGAGCACATTTTGATGTATTATTGTTAGTAGCAACATAACTGTGTAAAACAAAATTTTAATCCAGGACTATATACCTCCTTCACAATGAAATGCTCTCTGCATTGATCCTTTACATAACCCACCCTCTGCTCTGAATGAAAGCTGCTGCATCCAACCAGGAGCCAGGTGTAGTAGAGGGGATGGGCTTTGGAGCATTTCAATGAAGAGAGCAGGTATTAGTTTAGGGTGATGGATCACCCTCTGAGCATTTGCAGGAGAATCAACCATTTTTCCTGCCAAGATCATATTTCATTCATCCTGCTAAGGATGCACTTCAGTAGCCAAGGTAGTATAACTAACTGTTGCTACTAACAGTTCTATCTTGGACTCTATAGCAACTAAAGCTGTAAACTTGGTGTCTTAGCTTTAAAATGGCACAGAGATCACAGCTCTAACTGATATACATCTACAGCCATTTTAAGGCAGACTGGTATATGCAGCTCCCACTCTAGACTGTGTCCTCAACTGGCTTTATCTCTGGCTGTATAGGTATAGAATCTCAGCTTTAAAATTACACAGGAATGCTTTCAATGCTATAGACTCAAGTCTATAGCTAACCACTGAGCTACCAGGTAGGAAGAAGTCTCTGACAAGGATTACTCATGTTAAAAAACCAACAAACCAAATCCTTCTTTTCCCAATATCTTCCACTGGGGGCAGTCAGCAGGCCACCATACACATTAGATCAGTGTAGCTTGTGGCTCACAAGGATCTAAAGCTATGCATTAGATAGACAACCATTCCTGTTTAACGGTGGGTTGGTTCATTTATGTGTATGGCCAACTTAAGTCTACTAATGACGGTAGATATTTCAAGGAGGTAGCTATTCATTGTCTAAAAAAAGCAAGAGAGTACAGAGGTTTTATGTGTGCGTCTGAGCCTGACATGTACGTTGTATTCACTTTTATGATTATTACATGATAACTTTATGTTTAATTAGCTTTTATTTTAAGTTTAGTGACCCTTTAAATTAAAGTTCTCTCACCTGGCAAAGCTGGGGCCATTGCATTTTTACACACAAAAAAATTCCTCTCCAAGCCATTGCAGGTTAATAAGACAATAAACAGCCATAAAAAATACTGCAAACCTCTTAAACTGAGCAAACACCTCTCCCCGCAGTCCTGGAATTTAAACTTTTACATTTGGCAGCAAACAAGTGCAGATTAATGTTGAGATTAACACAGATTGAAAGTGTTGTTGCATCTGCAGCAATGATAAAAGGTGGCAATAAAATGGGAAACGGAGGAGCAAAACATTATAATAGCCAATGTTTTGAAACATTTTATAAGCTACCTTACATGCTGAAAGATAATGGGTGACGAAATAAGAATATTAATATGAATGCTGTAAAAGGTCTTCAATCAGCCGCAAAGGCTTTGAAATCTAAGTATTAGATGATAGTGTCTTAACCATTCCTTGCCAGGGAATAAGAAAGCCTCTGGCAAAACTGAGTGATTCTTCAACTGTAAAACCAGAAATTCACAACTATCATTTATATACACAGTCATACTATGTGCTAAATACCCGTATACCTGGAAAGACCCAGAACTAAAAATATCAGCAGGAAATTTGCAGTAGAACAGTTTGCTTTAAATTGGTTACCAAACACTTCTTTTTGGCCTGGCACTTTTTCAGTATTGTGGGGGTACTTGTGGTGGCCCTGATCTTATAAGCAGGAAGAATGCTCATAGCAGTATACAAGCTTTCAAACTTGGCAGTGAACTCTCTCCTGCCTAGGCACAATGGGTAGCCCCAGTCTCTGGGTCCACAAACCACCAGTCCTTAGTGTAACACTCTCTTACTCTTTGGTGGAAAACCTGGTTCTTTTACTATTGTGCCACCCAATACAAGATGCATCCATAACATTGCCTCTCCACAACACCCTGATTTAAGCCTATATCCACTATCTTTATTTGGACAATTATGTTTAATCTAACTCCCTCAGAGCCACCACAGCTCTATTATGGTAAAACAGAGGTCCCCAATCACTGGGCTGTGGCCCAGTACTAGGCCATGGATCAGCTGGTACCGGGCCGCAGGATGCTTTTTCAGTTCTGGACAGCTCCCAGTGAGTGCAGCTTGTGTGCAGGGAGATCAGCCAATGAGGAGTGCCCTGGGCAGGATCTAGCTACTCTAGCTCTCATTGGCTGCTGCTGCTCCCCGCATACACTGCTCGCTGAAAGCTGCACTTTCACACTACCGAGTCTTGGACGTGAGACTTGGTCCGTGTGAATGCCGGATTTCCGTTCCATACATTATGCTGGGAGAGGGGCTAGAAGTCTCTACGTCTCAACATACAGTTCTATAGTGATTGAAGTGTGTCGCTGGGAGTCTGGGACTCTTAGCATCATAAGTAACTATAATGCTATCAGTTCCTTTCCCTGTATAATGTAAGAACAGGTAAATCTTGCATTCACATGAACCGAGTCTCACGTCCAAGACCTGGTAGCATGAAAGCAGCACAGAGCCGCTGAGAACACCCCTACACCTAGCTAATAGCCATAGCCAAGAAAGATAATTTTCCCACAAGCACCCCCTCAAACTTCCCCCTCCCCCGGGCCGTGGGAAAATGATCTTGCTTGGAATTGGTCCATGGGGCAAGAAAGGTAGGGGACTGCTTTAAAACACAAACATTATAGAACATTTACAATCTTGTGTTCACATGTGAGGCACAAAATGGCACTGCCAGCCTGGTACCTTACGCTTAATCAAAGATTATTAAAGTAGATTTTCTCAAATTATCAACAGACAACATAAAAAATACTGGTAATACTGGTAAAGGAAGGAAAAAAATATGTACATTCCTGAGACAGTAAATACAAAAAGAACTACTAGGGGAGCAACTATGTCACCCTAGTCTCAATGCAGTAGGGATGGAGTCTCATGAAAGTGCGATAGTAGGCCCATTCTGGGCTGGTCCCAAGTGGGAGGCAGCTGGTTTCAGGACCAGGAGAAGGGGAGACAGGTGAGGACTGGAACCGGACATCATGACCACTTCCAGAAGGCTACAGAATGAGACATAACAGGGGAGGTGACTGACAATGACACAGAGGGGAAAGACAGTAAGGGAGGGTGGGAAGTAAGCTAAAGAGAGGTCTAAGGAGTGGAGGTTTCTCGGACAGGTCCTTGGGACCCTGCACAGTAACTAATTGCATGCAAGTTTGCATACCCACCAGATTCTCAGAACAGTATCCATGGCTGCCGGAGATCTCCATCTTGGAAGAATCAGAAGAGTCTTCTGCCACTAGGGCCTTTATTCTCCTTATATGGGTACTCGCCTAGAGCAACTCCAACAGGGTGGGTGTATCTGTACAGCACCAGTGTCTAGGAATGCCCAATCTGGCAGCTGTGAGGAACTAAAGCAGGAGCTCTTTCTTCACAGGAGAGATCTTTCCTGGGAGAATGGACAGGAGAGCAAGCTGAGGGGAAGGTGAGATTGAGTGGCCGCTAACCCAGGTGTAGCCTGCTACCTGATATTATGACCATGGGAAAAAATGAAAAAGCACAGTGTGAAGTCTTGCATACGTAAATGTGTTAAAAAGCTGTTGCTTGTGTTAACGCCATTTATATAAAGGCCCACCGCTACTCTTACCAACACATTAATTGTCATTAGTATTTGTAAAAAAAAAGGGTGTGGCTTTGCAGTAAAAACCGTGGCTACAATAGCAGAGAGGGGGCCCAGTATGAATGATCAAAACAGACCCCCATTATAGTGTTAATTTTTTATATCAAAATCAAAGGGACCTGCTGTCTGTTTACCCTGTTTTACACTGTACATGATCTTTGGGCTCATTCCTTAAACTCTTGTTTCCTAACAATGGGGTTCCTCTCAAGTTGGGAGGGAGACCTCCACAGGTTTTTACTACCCAGTACCAAAGGGAATGGGTCCCTACAACAGCCACGTGGTCCGTCTCTGTGGTATGTACACTGCTTTTAAAGGATCTGGAACAGCAATGTCAGGTCCAAAGAGCTGTTCACTGGGGTGCTCCATATTCTTTAATTTAGCATATAGGAAATATACTAGAGGGCTAAACTCGGTGGGAAAAAAAGCACTTTAGGACACTTTTTAGGCAGCAAGATCAACAGTAATGGCTGATTGCCAGCTCATATGTAACATGATGGCTTCATGTCTGGTAATATTAGGAGTTTGGGTATGTGGATCAGGTAGGTTCTTTATTGTGAGACTGACACTTAAACTGCTACAAATATTTATTATTATAAGGTTTTGTCTTAGAAAGTATGGTGTAGGATGTAATTGCTACTTCTATTTCGACTGATAGTGCCCCCCTGTAAGGGTTGTATATAGATTTTCCTTTTCTAGTAGATACAGTTAAATGAAGCTAGATGAAAGCCAAAATCTGATATAGGCAATTGTTTACATGTCTACTGTCTATAAGTTAAGGACTTAACAATCTGCCTAGCATAATATTCTACAAGACTGTATGCTTAACAGTGTACTTTGGCCACATTTTGACTATTAGATTGGTGGAGGTTCAATTGCTTGGACCACATCAATTGTTAGAATGGAGGACCCTGGTCTCCCAAGATAAATGGCTACAACAACGAAACAGCTGATGGTAGTCACCCCCTGCAACAATGATCACTACATTACTGCTGCACACAGTAGGTAGAGGAGATTCTGCTCTATAGCTTTTGCTCACTCAGAAATAGCTCCAGGACCATGCAGGACCTATATAGAGAAGTGACCTGCATTGATGTGAGTATAGTGTTTTGGCTGTGATAGAAAAACTTCCATTTATCTCCAGTATCAGTTTAAGGCTAGGTTCAAATTTGTGTTTGAGTTTCCGTAGAGACTCCGCCACAGATTTCATCTAAAATCGTCGGAGAGAAAAGTCCTGCAGGACGTTTCTATCTGCCAGTTTCAATATAAAACCAGCGGAAACGCGATGGACACCATTATAGTCTATGGGGTCCGCAGGTGTCCGTGGGCAACGACTAGTTTTGGCGGATAAGCTCTTCGTCTTTTGGGTCCCCGTGTGGACCTGAACGACGGAGAATCGAACGCTAGTGTGAACCTATCGTAGTCCTGGATTTCTCCTCTTTATCACTTCCACTTCTTGCTCACTGCTACTCCCCCACTCCATACATTTCTATAGAAATGAGTCATCTGAGATGTGACCTGCAGTCTGTCTCGAAACGGATAGACCAGTGATTTTTGTTTTAGCAGAGCAAGGGAGAGCAGAAAAACATCCTGATAAGAACAAAAAGAGGCATTTCTCTTTGCTAAGATACTTACAAATTTCTTACAATCGCCTGCACTATTCATGAAGTTTGTTGAAATGACACTCCTATTTCCTATCTGGCATCCAAAATTATAGTAGTCTAGTACTTCTTTCCAGGAAAGAAAATTGAGATCATTCACGTACAAAACTGATGAACACTGAATATAGATAAAGCAAACATCTCCTCAACCAAGAAGTGGGTACATTTCTATCCCGTCTATGCAATACTCTGAGCTAAACAGACTGGATGCCATTTAGCATGCATTTTATGTTACAATGTAGTAAAATATCACATATACATTATACATATATTATTATTATATTATATATTTATTATTATTATTATTATTATTATTATTATTATTAGCACACAGAGGATTTTCTATACTTGATAGAACTGTATCCACTTCTCAGCTGAGAGAAGGTCTAGGTCTGCCGAGGTTTTCAGCCTCAGGATGGAAACAAAAATGTATTAATCCACAGCAAGCAGAGATTTTGTAAATGATGAATATCTGAAACACTATGGGGGGAACTGATAAATCCCTCTATAGCAGTTTTCTGACATAGAGGGGTTGTATTGTGGTGGGCATTTGGCACAAGGTCCATTCATGCTACAACCCCCGTTCTGCGCCTTTTTCACCACATTGTCTGAATGTGTATGCTGCAGAGTGGGGTGAGGATGCCTCTACCCGACATATTTGTTATAACTCATGCCAGTTTTCTGGTGTGAGTTTTAATGGAAATTGACACCAGTACCTAACTGGTATAGAGCTCCATTCTGGCGCACAGGGCGTGTGTCTGATTAATGAAGAAGCCAGAGCCTTTTCATAAATCACTCATGCCCTGTGCCTGTCGGGGCTTTTATAAAGACTGGTGTACGAAACGACAGTTTTAAGAAATTTGCCCCAGTGTGTATTAGAAAGTGGTGGAACTTTACACTTTGCTTACATAACTCAGTGAAATGCCTTTATGACATATGTGTTTTTACAGTGGCCATTCAGGTTACTTCTTCAGATGTACCTCTTTTCATGGAGGTATGACAGAGGAAGGCTGCAGTGCTTTGTGCTGTACAGTTCTGATGCCCATGCTGTTGCTAATAGCCATGGGCTTTGGGACACTGATTGGGGACCAATAAAGTTGCTTTCTGATCGCGTAACCCCTTAGATCAAATGCAACATCCAAAGTGCTTGACAGAGGGAGGGAGCTTTCTTTTGTCACTCCATCTGCACCACATGACTAGATTACAGGTTGTTGATGACTACCATGGCAGCCAGAAACCTATAAAAGGCCTTCAGGTGTACCATGAGACTTGCTTGAATTCCTGGGCACCAGGGCAAAATATGTAATAGAGGCCCCACTTACCATGTGCTTTGTATACTTTTTGTGTCTTCTTATGTTGTAGAGATGTCTTTGGGCCACCTGAGGCTCCAGGCCCTGATAGTAATTGCTGTCTCTGAAACCCCATAGCTATACCCCTGCTTCTATTAAAAAGTTGTGTGATCACTACTGCAAGTCACCTAGGAGGGTAAAATAAGTTTAATTTAAACAAAAATTCTCACTATTTTGCATTTTCTTAAATAATTTAAAAAACACTTCCCTCAAAAATAAGATCTCATACAACTAACTTATGGGTCTTCAACTGCAACAATGGAAAAACGTAAAAAAAAAAAAGCTTGGTTCTCAGACATGTTTGGTATACAGGGATTAAAGCAATTGCTTGAGATAAAAGTGCTTGAATCAAGTAAGAGTGAACATATGGGGTTAACAGCTATATAGTACAGAATCCTGAATACTAACAAAGTGATTAAGAGCTCCAGGATGATGTGTTTGTACAATAACATGTTCTCTGTAGCTGCTACTCATAGCATTTGTAGCTATGTCTTTATGTGGCATTGGAATCCATGTACGTGATTCTGTATTCTTAGAGCAATTATAACACCAGGGTGTCTAACAAACATACACATATTATATCACAATTACTCACACATAATAAACGTCCTGTGCAAGGTGGTGAAAGAATCATTTTATAGAGTCTTAAAAACTGTACTACTTTTCCATGTACGCTGAATCCATGATGACACTATTCTAAGAAAATTATATATCTATATATATAGATACAGATAATAAGATAGACATGGATAGATATAGCAAGCTTCATCCTTACACATACCATCCTACTTTGTTTTAGAATCATGCTATGGATTTTTAAGTCTAGAATGATCGGCAGCCAAATCTCCTTCATATCGTCAAGACTCCATATAATATGAAATACCTTCAAGACAAACTCAATGGAACTTTACCTACTCAGTAAAAAATACTGTTACTATTCTCCTTTTCAGTGGGGTGTGTATACACTCTGACAGCGTCCAGTCACTGCTGGCAGTTTCAGACTGCATATGGACACATCTTACACTAGGTTGACACTAGCGTTCTGCTCTCCGTCATTGACTATAATGGGGTCCGCCATGCAGGACTTTTTTCTCCGACAATTTTCGGTTTCTGTGCAGATGTGAATCCAACCTTACTGACAAACAGAATTATAATTCCTACTTGATTATTTATTCATACATTTCCAGAAGGAATAATATAGGAATGGTGCAATATTAAGTTAAATTAAAAAAATGACTCTTTTTTTGGTGTTCTTTGAATTCAGTGCCATGTCCTCCTTTTCTCAAACCCCGCTGTAGGCATAACACAACTTATGTTGGACTGCTTTTTAAACAGAAAAAACAGAAACCGCAAAGTCAGTGTGAACAGAGCCTAAAACATAAACCATATATACTGCACTTATATTCTCTGGAAGACTATTTTGTATATTAATTGAAACCATAAGTGAAAAAGATAACACAACATAGAGATGTTGGGTTCTTTTGTGACAGCTCATGCATATATTGATGGTTGTTTTAATAACCCCGTGAACATAACCTATTTTTTTGTAAGAGTTTGTCAGGTCATAAATGCAATATTAGAAATATTGGTTGTTCCCATAATAAAACATGTCTTTTTTCAAATGGTTAAAAAATGAGCAAAAGAAATTTATTTTCAACAAAAAATGTATAGAATGCTTGTAAACTATTTGGTTTATTGGTCCTATATACGTATGGAGATGCAATTTTGGTCCCTGATATGCTATACTGATAAGTATGTGACCAATGTTTCCAATTTATCACTTTTATACAGAGGTTAATGACCTATATACCTAGTACTATACTATATATGAAGATCAATACTAATATAAATGTACTAACATTCCAGGGTGCCAAGAAAATATGCTATAAAATACTAATAATAACAGGGCAATAGGGGAGAAGGCTTTTTTTCTAAAAGGGGTTCTCTGAGTTCACAGTATTGATGGCCTTAGGGTGGTGACACACTATGTACTTTCCACTTTGGTGTAAATAAAGCACCAATTAATTTTAGCTGCATTTAATTGGTAGCTGTGTAACACCAAATCTGCACGGCCAGGAATGAAATGCAGCTGAAATTCACTGATGTTTCACTTACACTGAAGTGCAAGAACTGGTGGTTTTGGACTGGATACAGCGATAGACACATCAAGTACACTGTGTGTCACCACCCTCAGGTATGGACCATCAATATTAGATCAGTGGGGGTCTCAACATCCCATCAATCAGCTGATTAAAGGGTCTGTGGCTCTTGTGTAAGTGCTGTGACCACTTCATTGTTTACAGTGCTCCATACACCTGCACACCATCTACTTACTAGTGATAGTGCAGGGTATTGCAACTGTGTCCTGAGAATAGGTCATCAATATTGTGAACCTGGAAAACCCCTTTAGGCTAGGGTCCCATGTAGCAGGCCGCATAAAAAAGCGCTGTGGGAAAACCGTGGCGGAAACGCATTGCTGTTTTTCCTCTACAGACTTTCTGCTTCCATTTTACCTATAGGGAAACCGCCAGAGTTTCCGTAGGTATAATTGACATGCTGCGATTTCTGAAACTGCAACGGTTTTGGAAATTGCAGTATTTCCGCTGCATATATTTTTCCGTAATATGTATATGGGATTCATTAGAATCCCATCCACTTTGCAAAGACTGTAAAATGCAGCATTTATGCCACGTGGGGCCCCAGCCTTAAAGGGGTATTCCCATGAACCTAATCATATCTATATTTGTAGATAATTAAAAGTTAAACATTTTTGCAAATATAAGTAGTTAAAAATTCTGCAGAGTTTCAAAGATTTTCTCTAACTAGCTTAGTGGTGATAACCTGTTGTCTTGATTGGTTGCCAATGGATACGACCACAAATGCATAAACTTTATATAGTCTGGGACTTGTCAGGAACCCAGCCATAAATTTATTATTGTAGCTGGGTCATCAGGCATGGACACTACATGTATCAGAAGATATCCCATTCACAATAAGGAAATCATAGCTGATTTTCTGACCTTAGAAAGTTCCTGCATTCATGGTCGTGTCCATTGGCAACCGATTAAGACAACAACGTTGTTTTAGAGAAAATCTTTAAAACTCTGAAAAATGTTTAATTACTTATATTTACAAAAATGTTTAACTTTTAATTATCTACAAATTTAAAAATGGTTATGTACGTGGGAATACCCCTTTAAAGAGGTACTTTCACCACCTCCATATACTGCACTTTTTCCATCCTTTAATATTGCCCCTTCACTGATTCTGGAACTGCTGGAATTTTTCTCTAGTCCCCACCTTTCCTGAGCAATCAGTGCAGTTTGTTTCAGCTCCCAGTAAGCTAATTAGTTTCTCCTGTCAGGTGGGTGGTTCAGAATATTCTATTTAATGAATTTTCCGCTGCTCAGGTCTTTTCAGGTCTTTCTTTCTGGATGACCTGGCACATGTCTGTGTTACATAAGCAGTATGTGATTTCACTGGGGATTGTGTAACTCCTCATTTCTTCTGTGGTGGCGCAGTAGGAGAAATAAACACTTGCTGGCAGATTCTCCTGCAAATGATAGTTGATCTCTGGGGTGCCAACAATGCAACATCTTGTAAGCATTTTATTTTCAGGGATCTTTTGAACAAAAAAAGGATTATCCAAAGCATTCCAATTCCATTTTGTATTTATCTAAGGTTTAGAACAAATGTACTCCGGTTTCCTCTCACATGCCAAAGACATACTGATAGGGAATGTAGATTGTAAGCCCTTTATGGAACAGCGACTGACAATGTCTGTAAAAGCACGGCAGAATATGATGGTGCTATATAAGCAAGCAAAATAAATAAATAAATAAATAAATAAGATACATGAAATAATAATAAAACTAATTATAAATAGAAGAAAGTCAGAAGAAAAAAAATAGAAAATAACTTTGTAGCCATTGAATATTTTGTTTTTCAGTATCACACACAGAATAGGTCCATGTATCTTTAAATTCTGCAAAAAAAGGTTTTGTTGCTGTCATCTTTTAGTACTTTCACTGACGAATGTTTTTTTTTCTTTTTACTTGTGTTATTTATGTATATCATAAATCTTTTGCAAGGATTCAGCATGTAATTATTGTTTTATTTTCTAATTAGAATGTTTTACTTTCATGCATATTATTATATAAAATATAAAGCTGTATGCACATTTATGAGAGAGAATTATTTATCCCAGCATTCGTTTTACCACCGGCATATTTACTAGAGCACATGACTAGGTAGCATAAGGTAGTCTGCTCCGTCCCTCTTAGTGCAGCAGGACACAGAATGGATCACATAGAATACAATGTATCATGAATAAGACTCAGAGGCGTAACTTGAAGCTTGTGGGCTCTAGTGCAGAATCTGTACCAGGGCCCCCACAAGATGCCATCTGCTCTCTATAATACTGGTTTCTTTATATGTTGAATAGAGGCCTTTGGGCCCCCTTATACTCCAGAGCCAGTTGTGACTGCTACCTCTATAACCCCTATAGTTATGCCCATGAAAAAGCTTCATTATTGAAAATATAGCAAATAGTCTGCAGAATGCATCGCTATACTGAGATTTCAGGTTTTTCCTTGTTTACAGCATTTAAAGGGTTACTTGACTGATGGGAGCCCCTGACACATAAAAGAGAGGCATAAGAAAGTGGGGTTCAAGGAACTGGAGAGCTGAAACCCCCCTGAACCATTGTATCCTGGAGAAACCTAATGGTTTTAGATTGGCACAGATGTGATCTTCTGATTCTATTATGAAGCTATAATAGAGATCTATCATAGAGACACAATACTCTATTGCAAATCTAGCTTTTTTTGCAATTGCTGGATATGCCCATCCCCATCATGGTACAAACCAGAACAAGCCTGTCCCATTAAACATAACAAACAGCAGGATGTAAGCTTCAGTGACAACTGTATTGGTATCAAAGCTTCAGCAGGAAAAGAAACCAAATAGAAACCCTCACACTTTCCCTATAATGTCTCTTCCCAAACACACTAGATGCCAAGCAAGGTCTTACTCATGGTGCTTTGACATGTCCATGGACTAAGCATGAGTCTGTATTTTGGACCCTTAGGAACTGGAGAATTTATTAAACAATTAATGCCAGTGCTCTAGTATGGCAAGACAACCATCAGTCCAAGAGATTTACTATAATTTAATGAGTGCACTGTGTATGATGCATTTAGCTTGTTTTCTGCAACTTGTATATAGTTTGTATTTGAAACTATGTGTTGACCATTGGATTGACTGGTCCACTGGGGTTCGGGAGCTAAGAACAGCTCGTACAGTCCAGCTAGTTCAGTTCTGGGAAGGGAAACAGAATGAGAGTCTTTCCCCAGCTTTCATAGAGAGCAGAAGTGTCCCCATCAGATATGAGAGAAGGAAGTGTAGGAGTTAGAGCAGGATTGATGCACCAGACTGTACCATCTGTTCTGCCTTCAACTATTAAAAGAAGTCTTGGAGAAATTTTAGTGCCATTTTGTGGAGTCTAAGGATATTTGCTATAGAGACCTTAGAGTACAGACCCTGCTGTGTCACAGGACTGACAGGGCAAGTTAGGTAGAGAGAGAATGGAGAGATTGGCACATATATTTAGAGAGTCAGACCAAAACACAGACTGCTGGTACCATCATCACCAAGCTCACCCCACATCCACAATGGACCTCTGAGCAGGGGTGTAGCTATAGGGGGTGCATAGGTAAGAATTTCTACTGGGCCCTGGAGCATTAGGAGAACTAAAGACATCTCTACAACATAAGAAGACAAAAGTATTATACAAAGCACATGGTAAGTGGTGACCCAATTACAAATTTTGCACTAGGACTCAGGACCTAGTTATGCCTCTGAGTAAAACATGTACCTCCATCATTGTGGAAGCTGTTGGTTGATGTTTTACATTGTTATCCATTAAAGTTTTGTGAACTGTTTCCTTACAACCTCGTGTCTCCTGAGTCATTTACTTGCAACTACCATCATACACTAACTCCTGTCTGGCTTAGGAGGGGTACAGACCATTAGGGTGTGCCCTGGGGAAGACTACCACCACCATGAACTACCCTGCAGACCACTTCAGGTCTGCAGCAGCCCAGGAGGAGAGCTGGAGGAGTTGGTTGAGTCTAAAAGTAACCGTGGCCACTGCTGTTTAAACTACTACTACTCCCGTCCTCCAGATATCCTCCAATTATAGTGCAAGGCTACAATAGACAGATAGGCAAAGATGCACCAAATTTAACAAAAGACTCTTAATAAACTAAGCCCATTTTACTCCAGTGGACTTTGGTCCATATGAAATGACAGTCTTAGCACATTTCCTCCTTTGTATTATGAGTTACTTAATACTCTTAAAGAAGTCAAGCTTCAGATGCTTTCTCTGCCAGGCTGTGCACCTTAACAGAAATCTACAACAGCCACAAAAGTGGCATAAATGTTAGTGAATTAGGCGTAAGCAATGGGTCCACCCATAGGGCTCACAATCTACATAATCATCAGGGGAGCGGTATTGCAGATAGGAGAAGGGGTGGATCCACTTCTAATTCCAACCACCTTTGTTTTTTGCCCCTTCCCAATTCCCACCGCCGTTCTCCTGAAAGCGACGGTGCTGATCTTCTACGAATGCTATCGCTCTCTGGCAAGCCTTTCTTGCCATACATGTCACATTTGGTTGCTATGGCATAAATCCGAATTAATGTACAGACAGTGAAAGCTGCAACCATCACTTTATGATCTTGTCCTCTCTACAAAAGCTTTGCACGCAAGGTGACAAAAAGAAATATAATCTGTTATTTTACATGTGTCCCACATATATAATAATTACATGTTATACATATAATTATATTACCAGTCACAGACGTGTTAGGATGTAGATCTCTGTGCCCTATATGGTGTTTATTTGAGAAAAGAACCTCTACCCCTGCTCTGTATCACATAGGTTATGTAGTTTTAAAGGGACCCAACATATACGATACATCATTAATGGCCAGCACACTTCTAATAAATACTTTAAAGCCCTTTATTGTTTGCATATGTATTCACACATCAATAACAGCTATAAAAGAATTTGTAAAGCATGGGTAGAGCTAGCAAACCCATGCCGCTTAATAGATGTTGGAGATCGCTTTGATGATTTTAACGACTTTACTCAAACGTGAAGTAAGCATGATGTATCCGTGTCCTGGACTCTGAACATGTTTGTAGCAGCCAAGCCTTTACCATGATCTGCAATTCAGTGTCATACTCTGATGGTGTCAGAGGAGTGACTGGGATAAGATTGGTCGTAAAAAGCATATGCACATCATTACTGTGGTCAGAACAGGTGAACCTTGTATATAGGAGTTCTGGGTCAGTGACAGATAGAAGGCGTGTGCAATGTATTGTGCTTTTACGTATTTAATAACATTCTTGTATCCTCAAGGTCAATACTACCTTAGGGGTCAAGCTTTTCTTTCTGGTGCAAATAAAGACAATAATGAATTCTGTTCATGTAGACAAGATATGTCAGGGACAATACAGTAGGATTAATGTATGTTCTGTGCCATTACATGTTTTTAATAAGGAAAATAAAAATAATAATCACATCATTGTACACGATGCCTAGATTAATGGTCAATCCAGAAAAGGCAAGTGCAGAGCCCCACAACATCAATATGAAGAAGAACTCTACAATTGCCATTTCTGGATTGATCATTAATCTAGGCATCGTGTTCAATGATATTTTTATTTTGCTTTTATGAACATGCAATGATACAGAAAGTACAGGTCTACTTCTTAGGTCCTTAAAACATCATCCCTCAACCAATGTTTCCCCTAAACTGGTGGTCTAGAGCAATGAAGGGCTTAATGTCAGTATCCCTGGTGGCCTAGGGCAGAGAAATGGTTAATGTTGCATGCCTGGTGTCTAGTGGGTTATTCACCCCTTCAGGCTTTAGCATTGCCCCTGTAACAGGAAGGATGAGAGTGGAATATACAGATATCTCATGTCTTGCACAAACCAATGATTCCCTCACTATACAGTGTTTTTGCCATGCTCGTCTCTCTCTGACTGTTCCCATGTTTTCCCCTCTCCGCATGCCTTCCCCTCTTACAGACTGGTCTTATAGATTGCTTCCTCTTCTCTCCTCTCTCACAGATAGCTCCTCATGGCCAACCTCATAGACTGCTCTTCATGGCCATCCCTCTCACAAATTGTTCCTCCTGGTCCCCTCTCTTTGCTTCCTATGCCCTCTTCAATTATAAACTCATCCCCATGGTCCCCTCTATTAATGACTATTTCCCATGCCCAATTTGTTACATAAACTGTTCCCTATCCCCCCATTAATCTGTATGGCCACACTGCTGTGCAGCCCAAAGCAGTCACTGTCTACGATTTTGGTTTCTCCACAATACACTCTATCCTCTATCTATCTATCTATCTATCTATCTATCTATCTATCTATCTAATTATCTATTCATTTTTTATTTGTTTATTTCTCCTGTAGGGGGTGGGCATACCATTGGTGCAACCTGTGCAGCTGAACAGGGGCCCAGGAATTCAGGGGGCCCTGTCACCTTAACACCATCTTGCTACTGTCTATTAAATTGCATATGTAAACGACTAGGCTAATGAACTTCATGGCCAATGATTACTGGTGCACCGTACCAGAGATGTAAAGTGGGTGCACAATGCCAAATTATTGGAAAACAAGGGGCCCTCATCTGTCTGTGCCTGCCCTAGGTAACATCTATCTATCATCTATTTTTTACATTTTGAAATGGAATTGTAGAATTTTCTATACAATATTTAATGAGAATCAATGTTCTGTATTGCTTATTCAGTATTCTTTCTTAGAATTCTGAGTGCCTGATGATATGTAGTCTTGGCCTATCGACTTACTATTACAGTGACAGCTCTTGAAGAACTTAGTGTTCAGTCCAACAGTGACTTCCTGCATTAGGAAGTAGAAAGTAGGACAAGAATAAGTTAGGATTGGCAGTAAACATCCACATTTTGGTGTTAATGGATAGTGCACTGACTATGTTGAAGGAGTGTCTATTTTATGATCGTGCTAGTCAGGGCAGCATTTCTGCTGAATTGTTAGAGAGTAAGATAGCTCTGTCCAGTAGAGACATTCCTGGGATTTGACACAGCTATGTCACATACTGTATCTGTCTTACAGTCTGAAACGACAAAGAGAAAGAAAGCAGTTACGGCCCTTTAAATTGCAGGATGGACTTGCAGGAATAAGGAAATTAGTGGTTTATAGCACAACGAAACAAGCATTGTGACCCAAAGTGAACATGTCATAGTTATAGCTTGTAAAGCCTCTTACAGCACTGCGACTCAAAGTGTCAGATATTTCTAATGTAGTTGACAATGCATGACAAAAGAAGGTGAAAAACAATACAATACAATGAAAACAATATTTCGTATTAACCATATATCCAAAAAGTGCTATTTCACCCAGAGATGTATGAAGCTCCTGAGCCAAAATTGTAATTCATACCCTGTGCCATTTAGAATAGTGGTTTATTTTATAGGGCAGACGGACTTTGGGCCCCTTCAGGATCCAGCGCCAGTAGCGACTGCTACCTCTCCACCCCCTATTGCCACCACCCTGATTTCACCAAATTTCTTCTCCTCAATTAATTTGGTTAATTCAGTTACTAAAACTTACAAATGATTGTAAAAGATTTGCCTCTGCTTACAATATAAAGCAGTCACAACTTGTAATATAAAACAGACATTTTACAAAAACTTACGTAATATAAGATAATAAGCACTTACAAGGTATGTCCTCTTAGACTTCATTCACACCCTGCTGTTTATGGACAGAACACACTTTGTTCATTTATGGGTAGTGTGCTGCCCATGGTTGCTCCACTTCTCACATCTGTAAAAACCAGATCAACTATTTTTTGGTGAACAATAAGGGTGGATTCACACTGCCGTTGTTAATGTCTGTTGCTGTCATCCGTCATAGGATGAAAACAATGGACATTAACTGTAGCAGAGTAACGGACACAAACTGAGTCTGTGTTCCTTCCCATTGACACAAATATAAATAACATGACAGATGTTGTCTTCCATCATGTTTGTTGGCTTTTCTGACAGAATAAAAAGTTGTGCATGCAGGACTTTTTCACCTGTTACAAAACCCACCTTTAGTACCTATTTGTCGGCATCAGCGGCATCTCCAGGATACTGATTTAATTAAAATACATCCTGCAACTCTCTTAACTTGAAACCGCAAGCTACTTCAGGCTTGCGGTTTACGGGAACACACGGAGACCACAGACTGAAGACGTCTGCTCCTCAGCGCTGGTGCCTCCTGTGCTGAGACGCTGTGTTTTTCTCTGTGTTTTGGGTCATTATCCTGTTGCAAGACCCATGACCTGCGACTGAGACCAAGCTTTCTGACACTGGGCAGCACATTTCTCTCTAGTATCCCTTGATAGTCTTGAGATTTCATTCTACCCTGCACAGATTCAAGACACCCTGAGCCAGATGCAGCAAAGATCTGTGTCAGATGCAGCCCAAACATCTGTGAAAAAATGGATTGTGCTGAAAAGCTCACCAAATTCCAGCATGGTACTGTAATAAGATTGCATTGTTGCAATAAGTCATTTTGTGAAAAATGTCTTCAATCTTAGATATTTCACTATCCACTGTGATAATATTGAAAAGCGAGAACATTTAGGAACCACAGTAACTCAGTCACAAAGTGCAAGTGGACCATGTAAAGGTACAGAGCGGGGGTAGTGCATAGTGCATAAAAGTTGCTAACACTCTGCACTCAGTAACTGCAGGATACCAAGAATTCTCTGGCATTAACAGCAAAACAAAAACTGTGCTCCAGGAGCTTCATGACATGGGTTATGTATATATACAGTGGGTGAAATAAGTATTGAACACGTCACCAATTTTCTAAGTAATTATATTTCTAAGGCTGGTTGCAGATGACCGTGCTGCAACTGGCCTGCCGTGAATTAAAAGCAAGGGCGACACACGGGGGACATGGGAATGTCCCCCGTGTGCCGCCCGTGCACGGGCTGCGCTTCTGCGGCTCCTTTCATTAAATGAATAGGAGTCACGGAAGAAGGGCCGCAAAATAGGACAGGAATAGGACCTGTTCTATATTTTGCGGTCAGGACTGTCGGCCCGCACACGGGACTGTGAAATTCACAGTCGTGTGTACGGGCCCAAAGAAAATAATGGGTCAGTATACTATCTGTGAAATACAAGGATAGTACACTGACCACGGCCACGGTCATCTGCAAGGGGCCTAAAGGTGCTATTGACATGAAATTCTCACCAGATGTTGGTAACAACCCATCCAATCCACACAGGCAAAGTAATCGTGTCCAATACTTTTTCCCTGTGTCATTTCTCATTATTACACATAACTTAATTTATGGACATCTATATATAGTTGTACAGAGAGTCCACAGCAGCACCAGAAAAAGAATGGGTGCTCAGCACAGAGTTCCAGGTATCATCTCCACAATTATCCACAAAAGAGAAGGCAGCACTCCAAAATGGTGTATCAAATCAGGGTGAATTTATTTCATGTCCACAATGTTTCCGCTCCTCAGAGCTTGCTTGTCAAAGACTCTGAGGAGCTGAAACGTTGCGGACATGAAATAAATTCACTCTGATTTGATACACCATTTTGGAGTGCTGCCTTCTCTTTTTTGTATATATATATACTGTATATATATATATATATATATATATATATATATATATATTGTATATAAAACCAGCTGTACAAAATAAAATTTTCTGTAGTTTAAGAAAGAAATGTAAGCAAGACAGAACATAAATGTTAATAATCAGACTGTACACGAATAGCAGATAATTACAGGTATTCATAGTAGCAAAATGAAATGAAATGGAATTTTGGAAGACTCCTTGGGTTACACTGAGGGCAAGGCAGGACCTGATATATTATTATAAGTGCATTGCAACAAGGAAAATCCTGGATGTATGATTTCCTCAGAAACTACTATACCTTGTCATTATGCAAGTCTGCAGTACAACTGCTGTAGGGTAATAACATTTTTTTTAGTAAATCATAAAGACGAGGGAAACCAAAATATCTATATGCTGTAGAGCTTTTTTCATCCTTCAAGGGGCCCCGATTCCGGTGCAGTTGAAATTTTTTCTCTAGGCCCCACCATTCCCGAGCAAACAGTGCAGTTACTTTTGATGACTGATATGCACACTAGACTCTATAATGTCATTAATGTGATGTCAGGCATGAGATGGAAATGAGGTATGACTCTGAGATCTTACATTATGTCACGCCCCGTTGTCTACTCCTGCCTCACTCCGTCAACTTGACATTAGAGAGTCTAGTTAGTATATCAGGTATTCAAACTAGCTACACTGAATTAAAATTCGGTGAAACTGAACTGCTCAAGAATTTCAAATGCACCAACATCAGTGTAGTGGCGGCTATTAAAGGACGCAAAGAACTGGAATTGCTGGAAGTGGCGAAAGGTCCTCTTTAAGTTTGCTGAGTAGGTATGCAACATGGTTTATAGTCTCCACTGTGAATATTGGGATGATTTTTTTGGCTTCAGCTCTTGGCCTAGTTACTATACACATATCCTCTCTTTGGCATCAATCTTGTTGCAAGCCTCTCTAGTACTCCACTGGACTGGTAAGAGCCAATATATCTAGACAGAGAAGCTTTTCAAGCTTTTGTACATTTTTCAAAGATACATCTTCGTTTGTCTGTTCCTCTCTATTTTCTGTCAACAACATGCAGCCTCGCAGACACAGAGAGAAATGGCAGCTGCACCAACTCACACTCTTTCCTGTTTTCTAATTACTCTTCAGAGATTGTTTGGAGCACTGGAGAGATTTTTGAACATTTACAGAGCGGCTCCTGGCAGAAAAAGGCATACTGAAAGGTGCTACTTACCCCTAATTTTTTACCTGGACTATTGTAATAGCAGTCACTGGCACCAAGATGGTTTCAATATGGTCTTCAACGCAGTTGGCACCTGTCTTCCTACTGCAGCTCTTGGCCAGACACTATGCTCTTCAGACCACCTGGGGTTCCAGTGGCAGAGAAAGTATGCACATATGATACCTGGCTTCACACTGCAGATTTTTTCTTTACTGTAGATGAGATGTTGTGATACTGTGGATCTTGATAGGGTCAACACACACAGTAGGATGTTAGTATTACTTGTACAGGTCTCTTGGCTGTGGTGACCAACAACGTACTTCTGCTACACAGGAGTGATGTATGCAAAAAAAACCAAAACAAAATATAACCTTTGTATGTTTTGAAAAATCAGAAAACAATGAGTGTGGCAACACCACTATAGTTCACTCACTGGACTTTGTTGGTGTCAAATAGGTTCATAAATGTATTTTAGGTGACCAGATAATATAGAACACTATCCTGAGCATACCCTGGGCCTGGTAAACAATATTTCAAGGTCCTTAATATAAGGACAATTGTATTGGCCTTCAAAACCAGAAAGAATAT
Source organism: Leptodactylus fallax (assembly GCA_947044405.1). Lineage (NCBI taxonomy): Eukaryota > Metazoa > Chordata > Amphibia > Anura > Leptodactylidae > Leptodactylus > Leptodactylus fallax. Next base: position 1,235,189 of record CAMRHE010000223.1, read on the forward strand.
TAAAAAGAAACAAAGAAAAATTCTAAGTCTTTTCAAAAATCATCCCTATATTGTTCCATAGATTGAAAGTTCAGCTAAAAGCCTCACTTGTCAATCACCTTAAAAGTTAAAGTGAACCTATCATTATATTTGCTAATCCAGTTTCCTTTTAAACTTGGTCTTAAAATCACAAAGTAGTTTCCTTTTCTTATAAATGTATGTGTATGTGTTAAGTTTCATCAAAGTATGTGGTCATAGTGAATCCCAAACATGTGGTGCTAGAAGAGCCTAATGGAGTCCTAGAAATGGCTAGAATATTGGAAAGGACAAAACTGCACATTTTTGAAAAAAAAAGTTTAGTAAAAATGAAATAAATGCCTACAATCTTAAATATATTTCATAACTTAGCAGATTGTCCTAGTATCAGATGACTGTAGACGTCTCAATACACACCAACATGTATGCCTGCCAGAGTTCCCCTAAGACCCATGAAAATCACATATTGGCAAAAACCTTAGGTTCCAATGTCTGCTAATTGTTTAAAATTTAGGAGATTTTGAGGAATGTTCCACAGAAGCTGTGTTTATAAGCAAAATATGCCTACCAGCCATACATATGAATTGAAGGCATTCAGGGTAGTTCAGTAGTTCTGCATGGAGCTCCTATGTTCTTCTTCGAGTACTGACAGGCAATTTAGATTGTTAGCCCTGTATGGGACAGTGACTGACAATATCTGTAAAGACCTGCGGAATATGCAGATGATATACAAGTAAAAGAAATAAATAAATAATTCAATGGGGTCACTGTTAGAAACCACGAGCTACTCATAAGTTGGAAGATATAAAGGGGTTGTCCAGGGAGTTAAGATTACCTGAACTGATCCGATGGACACTGGATGATGGCTTTACTATAGTAAAGTCATCGTATAGCCATAGTAAAGTAAAGCCTTCAGGAAAGGAGGAGGAGGGGATGGAGTGACCCAGGGGTTTGGGGGCTGGTTCTGATCACAAGACCCAGGGGTTGAAACCAGACCAGAACTCTAGGGTTCATCATCCAGTGTCCAGTGTAATATTAACTCCCCGGACAACCCTTTTACCAGTCTAGAAGGTTCTATAATAAACCCACAGATGCAACTAGAACACGTCCCTCCTTCTTATATATGTAAAGTGGCATGCATTAGAAGCTTCTGCTGGAAATATAAGTCAGCAAAGCTTACTAATATACAGTATGCCTCCGATGTACACTGGAAATGAGGTGTGAATACACCCTAAATCTTTGTCAACTAGCTGCTGATCTCTTTCAAGAATATAAATTGCAAACATCTTCTTATATGCCAGTTTCAGGTGAGCATATTATAGGTGAATTTTTGTGGCCATATTACAGTCAAGTGTTCCAGCTCATCCATGGGTCTTTTAATTCTAGCTCACCTAATCATGTTCGTAGAATGTTGGCACAAAAATGGACCCATAATATGCCCATCTGAATCTGGCTAAATGTCTAATTTACTGAGCTTCCTGTAGCCTACACAGCAGGTACTGTCTTCATATCTGTTCCAAATAAGTTGACCAGTCTTGCTTCTGACCATAACTAGTCCACCAGTTTTATTGCTGTTTTGATGGTTTATTCCTTTCTCCTGACCCCAGGTTTTTACGTGGATTATAAATGTGATATATATCCTGATCCTTGTCCTTTCTGTGTCTCATCCTTTGACTGAGCTCTGATCATAACTGTCTTGGAAACCTCCCACAGAAACACCCAAGTAGGCATTTATCTAAAGGCAATATCATTTCAAGACATCATTTCAAAGAAAAAAGGATACCGGTTTAGTCCCTTCATGTGGAAGTGGTGGTTCTATTAAGTCAGACTGTATACTCCCCCACCCTGTTGTTCTCTGTTCTAAGATATAGCTTAACCTCCTCATCGTTGCAGATCTCCAACCAGATTAGTGATGAGTGACACTTTATACCTCACCTGTCACATCACAATGGAGAATAACATTGATGAGGAAATCCCTCCTATTATGGAGACACACCTCCCCAAATGTGTCATGTCAGACGATTTCTCTCTGGGTTTTTATGAGGGATACAAAAAGGCATTTAAGAGGCTGACAAACAGACACAAAACATTTACATACTCAAAGTAATAGCTGTCAACTATTTAGTATTATAGTCCCGTGAGTTTGGCACAGTCTGGGTGATCTCTAGAAAGCATGTTCAGGAAATTACTCTAGGAAAGAAACAGTTTGTAGAGTCTTTATTGTTCGGATCTTGGAGGACATAGTTGTAATGTGAGTTCATAAATATAAAAATACAAAGCTCATACTCCATGAATAGGAGACACAAGTATGTAAAAAAAAGAACTGTATGATAAATCAGAATAAAATCCAAAGATCCATAGAAGGCCACATAAACTATATATTCCATGGAAACTGCAGAAAATACTGCTTTAAATGGACTGCCTAGGATTTTCAGGGGTTTTCCCTTCTCAGAAATTTATGGCATATCCAGTCCACCTCTCACACTTTTACCTATCTTGAAAACAGGGCTGGGGACCCAAATCCTGTGGCCACTGTGTATGTCTAGTTGACCTCACATGTGTAACTCTCTCCATGCCAGGCTGTCGGAATTCAGAAAACGCACAAGTATACATGGCTGTTCTCCCGAATTCCTATAGAAATGAATTAAGAGAGCCATGCATGTGCATCCATCTCTCCATTCACAGAGGCTATTCTCGAAATAGACCCACATGTACTTGGATATCATCAATATGACATCACCAATGAGGTCATCAATTGGTGGCAGTGGTCATGTGCATATGCAATACATCATCATTGCACCAAGACCGCTTGATCAGTAGGGACTTTGTACTTTATTACTGTAGGTTATTAATACATTTTACAATATTCTCTGTTATTTGCATTTTTTAATATCCTGAACATCCTCTTTAGTCTTTAATGTTGCTCTAAGGCTTCATGCAAACATTATAGCCATGTAAACAAAGCCTGTATGGTTGTGCGCTGAGTCCTTGTGGCTCCGCAGTATTAAGCCAGAAAGGACTCATAATACTCCATAAGAAGGTTCTCACACATGGTCTCATAAAACCTGAACCTCTATACAAAATAATCAGTCATTTGATGGCAGCGCAAGTGTCACATTGTAAGGCTGAGTGCACACAATGTGGTGTAGCCACAACCGCGCCATGGCCAAAGCGCGCCCATCTGCAGTGGCCAATGGGTGCACAGTGTTGTTGGCAATAGTGTGTGGTCACCGCTGGTGGCCAGGGTTTCTAATTTGGTGTGGATGTGGCTAGCACCACATCATGTGTGCTCATCGTAATAGTTTTACTAAGAAGCAAACATGACCTATAGGCAACTATTACAATATTGCAAGGTATTCCTGACTGTAGCAAAAAGTTTGTGGTTCAACAGTGTGTCAGCTATATAACCCAATAACATAAACTTATTTATTTGTCCTTCAAATGGCAGCACTTGGCATATGTATGTCCCATTTTTTTTTAGATAAAAGACAAAGTACAAGATGTTTTTGAATTTTTTGAATACTGCATATCATTGTATAATCCACACTGTGGTAGGATATGATTTATCCAAAGGTGAAATGAGTTATACAGTATATAACATATGGAATGTATCATAGCTTATTTCATGGTGTAATAATCACCACACATCAAGTGAACACCTATTAATGATGCAGAGAGGTTTCTGTACTGTAACAAATAGGAATGTAAGACACACATGTGATCTATGCCAAGTAAAACAAAGTAAGATCAAACAACAGATGTTATTGGCAAAAAATCTTCCTCAGAAACATGTATTGGGTTTATATGTTGCCCCAGTTTGATTTATGTCCTCTGCAAAGTTTCACAACTATTTCCTCAGATACCCTCTCTAGACATGAAACAGATTCATTCAGGCAGTGATAGTTCAAACAGATACGATAGTAAAGATTTTCTCAACACTTTTTCATGTGCGCCTGGATAATACTGGATTATTTATTATGTTCTGTGAGTTATTTTTTTCCTTTAATTTTTTGTTTTTATTATCAGTGTCATTCAATGTGTACTAAAGCCCATTGCATATCATGGATGAGTCCATTGTGTCTCTTAAATCAAAAGATGGAACAGATTATAGCACAAGAAAGTAGACGAATATTTTCTAATAAAATATTAGATAATGTATAACAAGATGAAGGCTGCCATACATGCCTGATATCCACTTTCTGGTAACAACACTACTGGAACCTGGACGAGCTCTGCTACTGTACAGCTTGAAGGGGCAGATCTATGTTAGCTGGTCAGTAAAGTACTGTGGTTGATCACCTCTTAAGGAATCTGGTTCAACACTTTGCTGTGCAGCACAGTTCCTGTTCATATTTGAAAGTGTTGGATATTATAGACATGTCCTGGACTGTATTCACATGCTGCATTGGGATCACTGCTTAGGGTGGGTTCACACTTGCGCCGGCACTCCCTCCGCCGCGAATCCGAACTAAATGTCGGAACATTGGATAGGGATTGGATAGGGAAAGGTTTGCGACGCTTTGCTTAAAAACCCATTCACTTCTACGGGTTTTTAACCCCTTAAGGACCCAGTCCAAAAGTGCGTTAAGGACCAGGCCTCGTTTTTCAAAACTGACATGTGTCACTTTATATGGCAATAACTTTGAGACATCTTAACTTACACAAGTGATTTTGAGATTGTTTTTTCGTGACACATTGTACTTCATGTTAGTGGTAAACACTAATGAATATTTTTGTATTTATTTATAGAAAAATAGGAAATTTGATGGAAATTTTGAAAAAAATCGCAATTTTCAAAATGTGAAATGCTCTGCTTTTCAGATAGATAGTCATACCACCCAAATACATTAATACATATTATCTACCATATCTCTGCTTTATATCGGCATCATCTTTTAATCGTCCTGTAATTTATTTTGGATGTTAGAAGGCTTACAAGTGTAACAGCGATTTTGCAGATTTACAAGAAAATTTCCCAAACTAATTTTTTAGGGACCACTTCAGTTCTGAAGAGGATTATAAAGGCCTATATATTAGAAACCCCCATAAATCACCCCATTTTCAAAACTGCACCCCTCAAATAATTCAAAATAACATTTGGGAAGTTTGTTAACCCTTTAAGAATTTCACTGGAATTAAAACAATATGGAGGTGAAATTTAGACATTTAATTTTTTCCCACTAATTCCTTAATTTAGCCCTAAAATTAACACATTCACAAAGGGTTAAAGGAAAAAATGCATCTCACAGTTTGTTATGCAATTTCTCCCGAGCACGGAAATACCCCACAAGTGGGTGTAAACTGATGTTTGGGCGAATGGCAGCGCACGGAAGGGAAGGAGCGACACTGGGCGTCTGAAAAGCAGATTTTGCTGGAATAGTTTTCAGGTGCCATGTCTCATTTGCAAAGCCCCTAGAGTACCAATACAAAGGAAAACCCCAAAAAGTGACCCCATTTTGCAAACTACACCCCTCACAGAATTCATATAGGGGTATAGTGAGCATTTTGACCTTACATTCGTTTCACAGATTTTGCTAACACTGGGATGTATAAATGAAACATTACTAAAATGTCACTTTATCCCCAAAGTTTTCATTTTCACAATGGGTTAAAGGAGAAAAAGCACCCCACAGTTTGCAAAATAATTGCTCCTAAACACAGCAATACCCCATATGTGGTCGTAATCTGCTGTATGGGTACATGGCAGGGCTCAGAATGGAAAGAGCGCTATTTAGCTTTTGGAGAGCAGATTTTGCTGGAATAGTTTTCAGGTACCATGTCGCATTTGCAGAGCCCCCAAAGTACCAATACAGTGGAAACCCCCTAAAAGTGACCCCATTTTGGAAACTACACCCCTCACAGAACATATCAAGGGACATAATGAGCATTTTGACCCTACAGCTGTTTCACAGATTTTATTAACAATGGGACATTAAAATGAAAAATTACTTTTTTTCCAATAAACCGTCAATTTAGCCCCAAATTTTTCATTTTCACAAGAGGACAAAGGAGAAAAAGCACCCCAAAGTTCGTTACACAATTTCTCCTGAACACAGAAATGCCCCATATGTGGTTGTAATCTGCTGCATGGGTACATGGCAGGGCTCAAAATGGAAAGAGCGCTATTTAGCTTTTGGAGGGCAGATTTTGCTGGAATAGTTTTTGGATGCCATGTCGCATTTGCAGAGCCCCTAAAGTACCAATATAATACAAACCCCCAAAAAGTGACCCCATTTTGGAAACTACACCCCTTATAGAATTTATCTAGGGGTATGGTGAACATTTTGACCTCACAGCTGTTTCACAGATTTTATTAACATTGGGACATTAAAATGAAAAATTACTTTTTTTCCAATAAACCGTCAATTTAGCCCCAAATTTTTCATTTTCACAAGAGGACAAAGGAGAAAAAGCACCCCAAAGTTCGTTACACAATTTCTCCTGAACACAGAAATGCCCCATATGTGGTTGTAATCTGCTGCATGGGTAAATGGCAGGGCTAAAAATGGAAAGAGCGCTATTTAGCTTTTGGAGGGCAGATTTTGCTGGAATAGTTTTTGGATGCCATGTCGCATTTGCAGAACCCCTAAAGTACCAATATAATGGAAACCTCTCAAAAGTGACCCCATTTTAGAAACTACACCCCTCAAGGAATGTATCAAGGGGTATTATCATTTAGAGCCTAAAAATGCTTCCCAAAAATTAATGTACAAAGTGAAAATTAAAGTTTTTAAAGAAATATCCAATTTCAGTGCCTAATACGTTGCGGCCACTTTGTGGCATCAGAGACATGCACTCCTAAAACTATTAAGTGGGCTATCCCGGGGACAAAAAAATTATATATGTGGGTATAAACTGCTGCTTGGGAACGCAGCAGGGCTCAGAAGGGAAGGAGCACTGTGGTTTTTTTTTAGCTTTTGGAGTACAGATTTAGAGGGACTTTCTGGTCGCCATGATATTTTTGCAGAGCCCTGGAGGTGCCAGTAAATTGGAATTCCCCAAGAAGTGACCCCCATTTTGTAGGGGCAATTTTAGGGTCTCTGCAAATGTGACATGGCGTCCAAAAAAACAACAATCTAAATATGCGCTCCAAAAGCACATAGCGCTCCTTCACATTTGCGCCCTGCTGTGTGCCCAAATGACAGTTTATGCCCACACGTATGACACTGGTGTACCCAGGATAACGTACTTAACAATGCCATATGTGGGTATAAACTGCTGTTTGGGCACAGCCAGGCACAGAAGGGAAAGAGCGCTATTTTGGTTTTTAGAGCACAGTTTGCTTTTTGGACACCATGCCACTTTTGCAGAGACCATGAATTGTCAGTAAAGTGGAATCCGCAGACATGTCACCCCATTTTGGAAACTATACCCTTCATGGGATTTATCAAGTGGGGTAGCGAGCATTATTAACCCTTAAGTGTTGCATTCTTTTAATTTCCAAAAATGAATGCGCAGCTGATAATGAAAAGTTAAAAATGAAATTTTTCTATAGATACGCCATTTCAGTGCCCGATATGTTGTGCCCAGCTTATGTCTGCACAGACACACACTCCAAAAACTGGTGATCGGGGATCCCGGGCACAACAGCTTTTGGAGCGTTCATCTCTGATACAAGCCGGGCACAACATATTACGCACAGAAATGTCGTATTCCTGGAATAATTGTCATTTTCACCTTTCATCATCAGCTGCCTATTCATTTACGGATAATAAATTATAGCAACACTTGGGGGTTAAAAATGCTCACTGTACCCCTGGATAAATTCCTTCAGGGGTGCAGTTTCCAAAATGGGGTGACATGTCAGGGGATTCCACTGTACTGGCATTTCAGCTCTGCAAAAGTGCAATGGCGTCCAAAAACCAAATAGCGCTCCTTCCCTTCTGTGCCCGGCTATGCCCAAACAGGAGTTTATACCCACCTATCAAATTAAGTACCTTATCCTGGGTACACCAGTGTCATACATGTGGGTATAAACTGCGGTTTGGGCACACAGTAGGGCACAGAAGGGAAGGAGCGCTATGTGGCTTTTGGAGCGCAGATTCAGATGTTTGGGATCTGGATGCCATGTCATGTTTGCAGAGCCTCTAAAGTACCAGTAAAGTGGAATCCCCTAGGGAATGACCCCATTTTGAAAACTGCACCCCTCAAAGAATTTATCAAGGGGTGTAGTGAGCATTAGTATCTCAGACGTGACTGCACAGCGGATGGGGAAAAGTGAATATGTAATCTGTGCGTAGTACATTGGGTACACTAAATTCCCTACTATTTCCCCAGTAGTTCCTATTAAGATGCGTAGCATTTTTATTTTTCAGTTTAGAGAGTTGGTTTAGGGCTTATTTTTTGCGGTACAACCTGTGCGTTTTATTGGTACTGTTTTGGGGTACATATGACTTTTTGATCACTTTTTATGGCATATTTTGTAAGGTGAGATGGCGAAAAATCGTTACTTTTGGCGGGTTTTTTCCGTTTTTTTTTCCCCGACTTTCACCGTGTACATTAAATATGGCTTCAGTTTTATTGTACAGGTTGTTATGGACGCAACGATACCAAATATGTATTGTTTTTATTAATTTTTAGGTTTATTTTTTATATAATTCATTTTATATAGGAAAAGGGAATTTTTGGGGCTTTATTCTTTTATTAATTTTTTTCACATACTTTATTATTTTTTTTTTCACTTTTTTTTACTTTTTCTTGTGTCCCATTAGGACACCTGAGCCAGCAATGCTTTGAATGCTGGCTCAGCACTATAGACTGCAAGACACGAGCATACTCGTGTCTTACAGCCTATACAGGAAGTCAGCGCTATGGAAACACAGCGCTGACTTCCTGATGTCTCGGCAGGATCAACCAGGTACTGGGGGCTCCAGGCAGCCTGTGGTCACTTGGCAGACCCCGGGCTGCACATTAGAGATATCGGCACCCCCCAATCTCGCCGCGGGGGGTGCCGGGGGGGGTCGGCAAGACGGCGGAACCCCTTGGATGCCGCGGTCATGTTTGACCGCGGCATCCAAGGGGTTAAAACCGCCGATCGGAAGTTATGGCCGACCGGGGGTTATGGAGCAGGGTGTTAGCTGTCAGATACAGCTAACACCCGGTTCCGATACCGCCCGCTCAGATAGTGAGCGGGCGGCCGGCCTCGGGCGTAGTATTACGTCCTGGTGCGCGAGTACCTAGCGCCCAGGACGTAATAGTACGTCCAAGGTCGTTAAGGGGTTAAAGCAATGCAGGACTTTGTGTCCAACGAAAAAAACTGGCTCCGCGGTGCATGCAGAGGGTATAAGCGCACACCCGCGCATTGCTTTAAAAACCCATAGAAGTGAATGGGTTTTTTAAGCAAAGCGTCGCAAACCTTTCCCTACCCAGTCTCTATCCAGTTTTCCGACATTTAGGTCGGATTTGCGGCAGACGGAGTGCCGGCGCAAGTGTGAACCCACCCTTAGATGTTTCTGTCTTATCATGTAAACATGTACTCTGCCTTCCATGATCTCAGATTTGTCCAACCACATTTGTCTTTACTGATTTCCGGTTCCTTGCTTCAGAATACACAATCTTCATGCTGTCATTGTTTGCTGTTTGGAGACTTTGCTGAGTAGGCTACTTGGGTTTATCAGAACAAAGACCATACCTCTGAAAGGGGCCTTTTTCTGGGTAAACAAAAAACTATTCCACAATCATGGTTTTATTGAAAAAAGCCTCCCACATACCATTTTCAGGTTTTATTTATGTTTTCCTGAAGACTCGAATCATATACCCAGTTTGCTGAAGTGTAACTTGAAACTTCTGGACCCCAGTACAAAATCTGAAACTGGGTAGCGACTGCTACCTCTACAACCCATAGAGCTGCCAGTTTGTTATAATCCTGAACTTTCAGCCATGGTAGCTTCTCACTCAGGAAATCCACCAAATACAAAATACGTTGCAAGCCTCTTGGACATCTGAACATCAACATACAGTGGGGAAAAAAAGTATTTATTCAGCCACCAATTGTGCAAGTTCTCCCACTTAAAAAGATGAGAGAGGCCTGTAATTGACATCATAGGTAGACCTCAACTATGACAGACAAAATGAGAAAACATATCTAGAAAATCACATTGTCTGATTTTTTAAAGATTTTATTAGCAAATTATGGTGGAAAATAAGTATTTGGTCACCTACAAACAAGCAAGATTTCTGGCTCTCACAGACCTGTAACTTCTTCTTTAAGAGGCTCCTCTGTCCTCCACTCATTACCTGTAGTAATGGCTCCTGTTTGACATTGTTATCAGTATAAAAGACACCTGTCCACAACCTCAAACAGTCACACTCCAAACTCCACTATGGTGAAGACCAAAGAGCTGTGGAAGGACACCAGAAACAAAATTGTAGACCTGCACCAGGCTGGGAAGACTGAATCTGCAATAGGCAAGAAGCTTGGTGTGAAGAAATCAACTATGGGAGCAATAGTTAGAAAATGGAAGACATGCAAGACCACTAATAATCTCCCTCGATCAGGGGCTCCATGCAAGATCTCACACCGTGGGGTCAAAATGATCACAAGAACTGTAAGCAAAAATCCCAGAACCACACGGGGGGACCTAGTGAATGACCTGCAGAAAGCTGGGACTAACGTAACAAAGGCTACCGTCAGTAACACACTACGCCGCCAGGGACTCAGATCCTGCAGTGCCAGACTTGTCCCCCTGCTTAAGCCAGTACATATCCGGGCCCGTCTGAAGTTTGCTAGGGAGCATTTGGATGTTCCAGAAGAGTATTGGGAGAATGTCATATGGTCAGATGAAACCAAAGTAGAACTGTTTGGTAGAAACACAACTCGTCGTGTTTGGAGGAGAGTGAATGCTGAGTTGCATCCAAAGAACACCATATCTACTGTGAAGCATGGGGGTGGCAACATCATGCTTTGGGGCTGTTTCTCTGCAAAGGGACCAGGGCGAAAGGAGTGGCTTCGTAAGAAGCATTTCAAGGTCCTGGAGTGGCCTAGCCAGTCTCCAGATCTCAACCCCATAGAAAACCTTTGGAGGGAGTTGGAAGTCCGTTTTGCCCAGCGACAGCCCCAAAACATCACTGCTCTAGAGGAGATCTGCATGGAGGAATGAGCCAACATACCAGCAACAGTGTGTGCCAACCTTGTGAAGACTTACAGAAAACGTTTGACCTCTGTCATTGCCAACAAAGGATATATAACAAAGTATTGAGATGAACTTTTTTTCCACCATAATTTGCAAATAAATTCTTTAAAAATCAGACAATGTGATTTTCTGGATTTGTTTTCTCATTTTGTCTCTCATAGTTGAGGTCTACCTATGATGTCAATTACAGGCCGGCCTCATCTTTTTAAGTGGGAGAACTTGCACAATTGGTGGCTGACTAAATACTTTTTTTCGCCACTCTAACTGTTTTCTTCACTGTTCATGTCCCAGAGAAGAATACAGCAATAATAGAGTGGGTAGACCGGGTATAGACAGTGAATAGATTAGTGATGTTTAAGCCAAGAGACAAGAGAAAAAGAGAAGACAGAATGCCTGATCCAGTCCAGCCACATCCCACGTATGTGACCTCACCAGAGAAGCAGGGGGAAAGGAATTTCAGTGAAAATAATTGGGGAAGGCCAGATTTTGGGTAAAAGAAACATACTAGTAAATATTAAAGCAGAGGTGAGGGTATAATAGGTAAAATGTACATTTATTCTAGAAAACCCCTTTAGGCTGGGGCCCCACGTTGCAGAAACGCAGCTTTTTTTATGTAGATTTTACTGATTTTTTTTTGAGCCAATGCAAGGAGTGGATTCATCAGAATATAGAAGTATAAGAGCATCTATATATTTTCCATTCCTTTTCAAGCCATTCCTGACTTTGGCTCAAAAAATCTCAGCAAAATCTGCAACAACAATCCACAACGTGGGGCCTCAGCCTTAAGGTGAAGATTGCAGAATCCCTTAGACTGCATCCCGCAGTCTATCTACATGAAAAAATGGCATAGTGGGTACATGCTCCTGTCCTAAGGCCCAACCGTGACATATTGTTTCCGTTCCTACTTCCTACTCCTCCCTTAGACCCAAAAAAGACGTACAGAAGAGTGGATCTTCACTCATTAATTTGCTGTAGCCATTTAACATCTTTGCCATTCCGGAATATCAGTACTTTTTACCAACACAATAGAAGACATACACTAAATCTGGCATCTGGCATAGTACCAAGAAGAACACCATTATGTAATTACATTGTAGCTTATATATCCCAAAACAGTTTACCGAATAGCGACTGAAATACACTACGATGAACCTATCATAGCGCTGCACAGAGAGGTAGGAAAAATAATTCTGAATTTCTTTAAAAAATTCTGAAAAGTTGTTGGTTTGATAAATATGGCCTTCACCATGACAAAAGGTATAACACTGTATGTTTGCTAGGTAAATCACATTATATACAGTAGTTGTGCTTGACATCCACCTGAACACTGTGTAAGATTGACAGCAATGCAGCTGTGGAACATTGGGACATCCTTGGCCATGTGAGGGACAAATCACCATCCCAACTGTCCTTGGTAAATATGTATTATAACTTGGCCTTGTCCTATTTCCAAAGCATGTTACTATCACGGTATACCATAGGAAGTGCTACGTCTGTGCATGGCAAGGTTTCAATTATGTCCTATTTGTCTATAAAAATAGGAAATCTGCATCAAAAAACCCTACAAATTGTACAGTGATGCGGAATATGTTGGCACTATATAAATAAAATTTATTATTATTATCAAAGGCTCTTACACACCTGCTTACAAAGCTGTGCGTCTTTGATGTTTGCAAGGCAATGAGCAGCTATGAGGCTGTGTAAACTCACAAGATCATGTGTAAGGAATGAAGAAATGGTTTCCATTCAATGGTAAGAGAAAACAGAGGCATCATTTAAGGCTCGGACGAAGTACACTTATAGTAGTTTACATATGCTTTTTCGGTTTTGCCAATATATTTTCTATTGGACTGAGGTCAGGCCACTCCAATACTGTAGTAGCGATTCTAAATGAACCAAGAGAGGGAATATTTGTTAGGATTAAAGGAGTTTGTCAACATATTTTTTTATTATTTAATAGGGCTGCTGGGAATAGGGGCTACAAACATAATAAAACATTACTCACCTCTCCCAGGGCCTCTGTTTCTAGCAGCGGCAGGTCCGTTCATCTGCATACAGGTTCCTGTGCTGTTTGTGCCTGGTGAATGCTGCAGCCGATCACAGGCCCCCATACTCACCTCTTCACAAATGGCATGTCACAGCAGTCATGAGCTATTTGTGAAAAAGTCACTCCTGAGGCCTGAGATTGACTGCAGTGGCCCCCTCAAACAAATGGGACATCACTAGTGACATCAGGCAGGGGTCCTGTTTACGGATCAAGGGATCTGCAGCCTCTGGGCGCTGAGGCCCAGGGAGAGGTGAGTAATATTTTATTATGTTTATGGCCCCACATCACTATTAAATAATAAAAGAATGTGCAGACAACCCCTTTAAACTTATGACTTCAAGAATTCATACATGTTATTTTCCTCTGGCGCTTAAGCAAGTGGAATATATGACCAATGGAATATAAATCTACACACAGTATCAATAAAACTGTATATTTTGTTTTTTATATTAGAAATTAGACGGACAATTTATAGCTAAATATTAGGATCCTGCACATTAATTACACATTATTTGATGCAGTTCTGTATTTTCTGGCTTACACTAGGTTCACACCTGCGTTCAGCTTTCCGTTCCTCGGGTCCACTTGGGGACCCGAGAAATGGAAACCTAATCCGCCTAAAAATGGTTACCCGCGAACCCCATAGAATATAATGGGGTCCACTGGGTTTCCGCCTCATTTGCTTGCAGGGCCTTTCTCTCTGCATTTTTAAGGCGGAATGGGGAACGGAATCCCAGAGCGCTTACCAACCGCAGATATGAACATACCCTTAGAGGAACTTGGGCCTAGGTCCCAAACTGCTCTCAGGAGATGGCCATTAAATCCACTTGAGTAGAGGGCCCAAGCTGTAGTTTTGCACAAAGGCCCATAAGCCTCTAGCTACACACATGGACCAAGTAGAAATAGGGGCAAGCAACAATTTTTAAGGGGTTATCCTATGAAAACAACCTATTAAAGGTGGTTTCTTGCCCAGTACCTATGTGGCCAATGTGTCTCTACACATTCAGATCTTTGGCTGACCAGGGGTACATTCCAGCAGTAGCAGCTTCTGTATTAAAGAAGCTGTCTGTGACGAAACAACTACCTTTAAAGAGGAACTAGCACCAGGTCTGAAAAGCCCAATGACATAGGTCATCTGACAGGTGCTGTCAGCATTTCAGTGTGTTTTGTTTACTGCCCACCTAGCTAGCATACTCTAATTTGCATCAACACTAACAGGGCTTATATATCTGGAATGGTGGAATAGGTTTAGAGTAACTGGTTCAGGACCATGAAATTTTAAATTTTTGTGTTTTCATCTTTTATTTTCTTCCTTCCAAAAGTCATACCTTTTTTATTTTTCCATTTACAGAGTTTTATAGGGGCTTATTTTTTGTGGGACAAATTGTACTTCTTAATGGAACCATTTACTGTTCTGTAAGATGTTATGGGAAGTTGAAAAAAATTTACAATGTGATTTTGGTTAAAAAAAAAAACAAAAAAAAACAGAAGACCTATTTTCTTTCTGTTTTTTTTAATGGTGTTAATTTTTCGGCGAAAATGACACACTGAATATATTCTGCAGGTCACTACCATCACGGCAATACCAAATTTATTTAGTTTTTGTTTTAATAACTTTAATTAAATTAAATACTTTGAAAAAAATGTGTTGCATCATCATATTGTGACAACAGTAACGTCTTGTAAAGTTGTATACAGAACTGTGTAAGATGCTTTGTTTTGCAAGACAAGATATAGTTTTTATTTGTACCATTTTGGAGAATGTGTAATATTTTGATCACTTTTTATTAAATCTTTTTTTGCTGGCCAAAAGCCAAAAAAATAGAGATTCAGCAATTTTGATTTGCCTTCCCACTGCGATGTTCAATGAATGGAATAAATAATTTAATATTTTAATAGTGTGAGCAATTTCAGATGTGGGGATACTTAATTTGTTTATGTTTATTTTTGTTAATTTACATTTATATGTAATCTATGAAAATAGGGTTGAATTAAATTTTTATATTTTTATGTTTTTTTTATTTGAAAAAAACTTTTTAAAATGTTAATTAGTTTTTTTTAGCCCCCTAGGGGACTTGAATTAGCAATACTTAGATTGCTTTTACCATAGATTATAATACTACAATAGGCCGGGGCCCCACATTGCAAATACGTAGTGTTTTGGCCGTGGCAGAAACACCGCTGCAAAAAACACAGTACCTGAAAAGTGGATGGGATTCTAGCTAATCCCATGCACACATTGCAGAAAGAAAATCTGCAGCGGAAATGCTGTGATTTTAAAAACCATTGCGTTTTTGTAAATTGCAGCATTACATTGGAACAGTGAGGGATGACAATGTTTGTAAAGTGCTGAGGAGTATATTAGCGCTATACGTATACAGTAAGAAAGACAAATAAATCCCATTACTCTGATATTCCCAATAAAATAGCAAAACTCATTTAATTGTATGTCATATGTTTGAAGCTCGATCAGAACTAACAATGGAAATCTTGCCAGGCCTGGGTATAATATTACTAATAAATTTGTCTTTAGCTGCCAAGTTTTTTATTGCATTTCTATTTTTAATTTATAAAGTCTCATTAGTTGTAATTTTTCATTTAACAATGTAAAGATTACATTTAAGTAATATCATAAATGGCACCACTGTCCAACTTTCACTTAAAGGGGATGTTCAGAATTAGCAAAACGTGTCTGCTACATTTATTTAACTATTATTAGGTAAACATGGGGCAGACATACCAGATGTGTAACCTTTCACAGGGACCCTTAAGGCAAGGGGGTACAAAAATATTAGTTATTTCTCCTCTCTGTAAGATTACATGTAAAGGATGTCCTGTCCACGTCTCACAATTACTGCTGGATAAATACAGCAGTGAGAGAGCTTTGGAAAGCTGTGAATGAGGTGGTCTATGACAAGCATTGTGCTGTCATCAAATGAGCATTTGGGAATCATGGAACCAAGGTTGTGTAAGCCATTGGTGGACCTTATGCAAAGGTTGCCTCTACCACTTTAAAATAAAGTTGGGAGCAATTTTTTTGCATTAAAACATGTACTCACCTCATCATGAATTTGGCACATCCTCCAGGAGTCTTTACACCTTGGCTAAAATTCATGCTGGCATAGATTTCTGTCATCATGTACACTAAAATAGTGGTGTAAATGATAATGAATCTGATCCAGTTTATGGCCCCACCCATGCCCTCCCTCACCCACCTTAATATAGCAGCGCAAGAACATCACTTGTGACTATTTAAGTGACAAGTGGCATTAAAATATTCCAAGCAATCAGTTTGGCAAAGAGTGGTATGAATGAATAATGAATTCCCTCCAATGTCACTTAAGAGACCACATAGTACAATGCCACTCTCACAGTATAATGTCACCTCAGTGGCCCCACAAAGTATAATGTCCTCTAGGTGGCCTCACACATTATAATGCCCTCCCCCACAGTTTTATGTCCCCTAAGTGGTACCAATCAGTCTAATGTCCCCTAAGTAGCCCCAGTGGTGGTGCATGATTCAGTAGTCCTCAAAGGTTCTTGGCAGTGGAGGAGGTGCTGGCAATGAGGAAGAGCCCACCTAGATCTTTTTCAGGTGGCACCTTGTTCTCTGACACCTGTGATTTAGGTTGTCGTACTGTCGGGCAGACCAGTCCTTCACCAGCATTGTTGTACATGCACACCAACTCAGCACGGTAATTCACCCAGCCCTCCTTCTTCTGCTATTCCAGAGTGTGTAGCAACTGTAAAAAGGTCTGATTCATCCTCTCACAGGCACTGTTACCCTGGGCATTATATGGGGTGGTGCATGTGTTCTGTATTTGCTACAGCCTACAAAGCTCTTCTATCACTCGCAGGCCCCTTATCTGAATGATGTTGAACAGAGTATTCATAGGGGAGAATCAAGTGTTTCCACAGAGCTTGGCCTGCTGTCTCGGTTGTCTGGTCCATGGTGGGAATGGTGACTATGAACTTGATAAAGTGATGAATCAGGATCAGAGCATAATTTTTATGCATCCATCTTGCCCTTTGATGAACTTTTCAGGTGGGTAACGCTATCTACACTTGGAGTTGAAGTACTCTATTCACCACCACAAGTGCCTGCGAACTTTAAGCAAGTGTTGTTATTGGGGTTCTTCCCTCTCTTGCATAGGCCTCAGCTAGCATATGCAATGATCTTTTCGTGTACCAGCATCATTACTGCTCTTGGCCCATTTAGTCTTTTGTCAGTTGGTAGTATGAACGTCTTAGTAAAATCAGTGCCTACCAATATCGGTGAGCTGGTGAGCAGCTTCTTTAGCTCTCTAAGAGTTCCACCCACCTCCTCTGTTAATACCAATGAATTCCTCATGGTCTCCATGGGGGCTGTTCCCAAATTATATAAGAGGGTTGCAACCTTGGAAAAGTCTTTGATGAAGTGCTGATGGTAGTTTACCAGTCCCAGAAAGGAGTAGAGCTCACTAGTGTTGGCAACCAAAGGCCACTGCTAGATAACTTGAACCACAGGTTGCACACCCTCCTTGGACACCATATGACACATATCCTCAATGCTTTTGCAGAAGAGATAGCACTCAGCTTCAACTTATGTTCCACCAACCAGGGCAACACTCTGTTCAGCCTCTCCATGTGCTCCTCTAATGTGGCAGAGAAAATGTTGATGTCATTGAGGTATATCAGCAGACATAGCTGGTTCAACTCACCCAAGCCCAGCTTCATTCACCTCTGTAGTGTGGCAGGTGCGTTTCTGGACAGCAATGGAACTTGTACAGCCCATCAGCATGATGAAGGCAATCTTCGCTCAGTCCCTTTCTGTGACAGGTACCTGCTAGTAGCTGGTGTCCATATCCAACCTAGAGAAATATCCGTCCTGTCCCAGGACCATCAGAAACCCATAATCCTGGGAAGGAAGTCAGCATTCAAGGTCAACAATTCTTCAGCCGGTAATCCACACAGAACGATAGTGAGCCATCCTTCTTTACTAAAACCATTGAGGAATCCCGGGGTCTCTAGCTAGGCTAGATCATCCAGCTCTATTGCAATCTGGTTCAGCAGGTCCTTTACTTCCTGATACAGGATCATGAGAATTGGCTGGTAGCATTGATGGATAGGTGCCACCTTTCCCATTGGTATGTGGCATTGGCATCCCCCCATGTGTTTCTCTAAAATTGGCTTCAGGGAGTCATTTTGAGCTCCTAGGACCTTAACACACACAATTACTCATGTGAAAAGCATGTTCAGTCCATGGAGACTTCCCTAGCAGCCCACACTATCATGGTGAGGGTGGTGGTAACCGGATTTGCCAAATCCACATACCATCTGGGTTCTTTTGGGGCCTGTGCATCCTGGTCAGTATGATCCTTGACCTTATCTTCTCATGAGGGTAGTGTGGCCTCGTCATCATCGTAATTCATTCGCACACCCAGACACGTCTTCATTGCATTGTGATCAGCGTGCGACGACCACCCCTTCCCGTTTCAACAAAGTTTCCAGCATCACCACAGCTCCTTGCAGTCTCGCATTATTATTTATTTTACTTACTTGTATAGAGCCATCATATTCTGCAGCACTTTACAGATATTTTCACTGTCTCATATAGGGCTCACAATCTACATTCCCTATCAGTATGTCTTTGGAGTGTGGGAGGAAACTGGAGTATCCAGAGGAAACCCATGCAAACATAGGGAGAACATACAAACTCCTTGCAGATGTTAACCTTGCCTGGACTCAAACCTAGAACTCCAGTGCTGCAAGGCAAAAGTGCTAACCATGGTGCTGCCATCGTGCTACCCATAGTGCCCACCAGCATTGGGACCAACACCTTGTGACTCGGGGGCAGCTTTACTGGTGGGGAAGAGGACACCTTCACTGCCCTCTACCTTCCCAGGCAGCTTGGACCTGACATGCTTTTAACACTTGTTGCAGTGCTATCTGTGGAAACTTCTTATTCTGCCTTACAGTACTTAACTGCCTTCCAGTGCCTAACTCTTGTAGCGGAAATAGGATAAAATAGCATACAATGCACAATACATGATGCAGTTTCTACAGGCAAGTATGCCTTTTGCAGTTCTCTCCCTTCTGCAGGGAAAGCCTACCTCGGTTGACCTCTCTGGAAACTCATCTGCTGTCTTCCTCGCTACCTGTGCACACCAACTGCCAGATCTGAAATACTGCTGCTGACTCCACCTTTGGTGATATTGTACATCTCTTCCTCCACTATCGTTGATATGACCAATGCTCCCTGGTGGACTAACTGCTGGCTACAGACATACTATAAGAACCATTATTAGAGGATGGAAATAAAGGGACCCATATACTTGCATGGGGCCCTCTGTGCCTCAGGTATGAGTACCCCTGGGTATGCCCCCTTCCATATGATATATAGTTTAGCTATAGATGGATCGCATTATTTCCAAAATAGTTGAATTTGAATGACAATGGCTACTTTTTGTTTGCCAAGATGTGTTGCAAGAGGTTTCTGACTCAGAAGTTGTCTGCGTTCTTTGTTCTGGCAAAGAGCTTCAATTTTGATTCTTTGGTAATTAATCTGTCATCAGCTCAAATACCCACAGCAGGGATTCCCAGCACCAAGTTCTTGGCTCATTGTCACAGTGAAAGGATTTTACGTGGCAGAGAATATCTCTGAATAACCCTTGACAGAATAAAAAAATCTTCAGTGCTTAGCAACCTGGAGTACAAAGCTCACTGCTGTTAAAAAGTCTTGAAAAAGCAAAAATGTATGAATGATCATTTAGAAGAAGTATAGGATAGGGTATGACATCAATATAAGATTAGTGTAGTTCTGACTCCCCACGCCCACTCCAATTGGCTGATTGAAGGACAGCTAAGTCTTATTCACTTGCATGGAACCGAGCTGCAGAAATGTGACTACGATGTGACTGATGGACGTGATGTCTCAGTCATGAAGAAGAGGTTGCAACATTCACCAAAGTGCTGAGCTCCCTTTAATCTGCTAATCTACGGGGGTGTCAAGAGTTTGACCCTTACCAATTTTTCAAAGACTGTCCAATTTGTTGTTTTCTCTGACTACCATGAGATCACACTGTATGTCTACTTCTATGGTCAAGCAGATGAATGTCCAGGCTGCTTTACCGGCTGAATGTGTCATCACTGACTCTGCTTTACTCCTACTGCAAGTTCATACAGTAGAGTGGAGTTGGTCATGTGACCAAGAATTGGAGCAGCAGCAGGGGGAGGCAAAGGGTATAAATGGGGCTCTGGGGGACCTGGTTATATATTATAAATAAAGCTTATCTAGTGCATGAAATGAACCAGTAAGCTTTCTTTTTCCCTGGATAATCGCTTTACGCTAAGTTCACATCTGAAATTGGCAGATGCAAAAGTTGTGTGTTGCTGTGTTTGCCAATTTCAGTTAATAAAACAACAGACACCCGATGTACCCCATTATAGTCAAAGGGGACCGTCGGGCTCTGTATGTACCCACTATTGTATCGGTCCACCTCTCTGTTGTTCTGGTCCTCCAACAGACGCAGATCAGGTCAGCGCAGATGTGAACTTAGCCTAAATATGTTGACTAAGAAAAAAAATGAGTATACATTTTTGTCAGTATTGGATTGGATAAAGTGCATAGGTTTAGTTTAGATTCTTCAACCCTACCCTTAATCTCTTTTTCTGGGTTGCTGTTTATATAGGATTGTTTGTCCTGCATGCCGGCAGTAAATGTACACAATTATAGGTGAGCAGAATAATTATATATCTATCAAATATATTATAGACACAGTAGGCAATTCTATAAGTATATACGTGTACTAAACTGTAAAATACCTTCATGGAACCATTTATTAAGGAAATGTCTTAATTAAAACAGTGCAATGAGTATGAGCAAATATAGAGATATTTCATTTATTTCCTGTTTCTTATATAGCACCAACATGTTCCACAGCATTGTACATTGTGAGATCAGTTCCTGTCCCCAACACGTGCACCTTAAAGACAATTTCATAGGAAGCCAACTCGCCCACCAATACGTGTAGTCACACAGAGATAATGATACTCAGTTCTGTCTTGCATTAGACTCATTAGTCTTTTTCAGATGTAAAATTTTTTGTTAATTTTTTTTTTAGTTTATTCAGCCAAGCACATTGCAGTGTGTTATGAGGTCAGGCAATAACCAGGATAAATTAGTGCTTCTAAAATAAATCTCATTCCTGATTGTCTAATCACGGCCAATTGGAATGGTATAAGTGGTAGGTAGGTGTGTGACCTGAAAAATAATGGCTTTATCCTATGTGTGGAGAAATTGGATTATGACCTTTCGATGCAAAAAAAAAAAAAAAAAAATTGATTTTAGCATAGGGACTCACAAGACAAGAGGACCTTCAACATGGGTTGCGAGTGTGCTTATTTTGCCCCAAAATATCTACTAATACCTCATGGTTATTAACGCTGGTTATGTTGGTTAAGGGAAAATGGAGTGCTTTTGGTTGTGGGGTGTATGTACACAGATGCTGCACAGGCTGCCTGTTCTTAACCCTAGTATGCATGACGTTAGATATCTACACATGCAAGTAATAGCAAACCAGGCTTAAAAGGCCCGGATTATGCATACTAGGGTTAAAGTATGGCTGTCATTAATAGGCTATAAACCACCATAGTGCACTTCACATTATCATGTAACTGGAACCTGATAGAATCCTTATTTTTCTGGATTTGAAATAAGGCATCCACTTCCCTCATGGATTGTAGGTGTGTAAGTGGATCTTTATCAGCATTTTGTACCTGTGGACCTGTCTGCATCCTGCAGTGAACCATTGCTTCATCTAACATCAGGTAAATATGGCCTTTTGTCAGTATTATCTAGAATAAACCTAAGAACACTCTTATTTCTATAAACTTTAACAACTTTCTAATGCTCAATCAACTCAAAGCTTAGGTAAAATTAATATGCTTCGTTTCTCAACATATCATCTCAGTCACTTTGCTGGGACTGTAAAATGCAATTTTTTTTTCTGCTGCATTTCATCAATGGACAAAAACACTGCAATTCTACAACATGTAGGAACAGCCTAGAGAAATCTTTTTTTTTTTTTTTTTTTTGCACTCATGCAGAAAAAGAGATAAAAAAAAGGTTCACATAGTT